>CM025783.1:47462798-47474662 GCA_014636745.2 Centella asiatica
ATAATCCCCGATGGGTTACTAGTCTCCAGTGAGTTAAAGCATAGTACTTCCCTGATGCGCAGTTTGTTTTAAAAACTATAAAATGCTATTTTCTTAAATTATTTTAAGATGTTTGAATTGATTTCTTAACCTCAATAGTTTTATATCAGATTGAGACGTTAAAAGTTAAGGACATCACATGTGCATTTCTCCCTCATATTTTAAACCCAGATAATAAATTCATTTTGTGATATGTATATTCTTACAGAATTTTCCACTCGCGAGTAAATTAAATTTGGTAGTGAGCAAAGGACTGAGGCAAGTATATTCACAATCTCATGCTTATTTCAGTTTAACGCATTATCATTTGTTTCGATATGCGTAGAAGGTTGGATTTATACTTTCATTGTTCTGATGCATGAGCATGCTATGCGTTTGATTCTGCTAGCATGATATGAATGATGATGCATGGATATAAATGAGCTTTGAATTTCAGCTATGTTTTCAATCTTATGTCTATGCAACGAGAATGTGAATGATGCCCCTTATGGGGGTTATGCCACATGGTTGGCAAGAGGAAAGGAAAGGTGCTGATGTGTTCTTCACCTGACCAAGAGGAAATGTTATTTGACTACGTAGTCACTCAGAGGGATCATGCGGTCCAGCCTGGCCAGCTGTGTACTGTATAGTTAGCAGATCCACGGGTGTAGCCCCCGTTGGATATTTGAGAATGTTATGATCAGGTGTATACCTGACTTTCTTCAAGGGGGGATCACAAGTTGTATATCATCAGTGAATCCTCAAAGATTTTGAAGGTTTCCGAGGACTTGGTATTGCTTCACCAAGCCTCACAAACAGAATTTGAATTTCTCTCCTTTGATTCCAGATGAAATTCGTTGAATTATTCATATTTGCCTCTACGTGTATATACTTGCTGGGCGTAAAACGCTCACCCATGTTGAATGTTAATGATTTGCAGGACAGAAAGCTAAAGCTGAACCCTCTGACAAGGGGAAAGCAAAGATGATAAGCTGTTAAGTGTTTATCTTTTTGATAGAACTGATGAAGGAAAGAAAGGAATGAATGAAGGAAAGAAGGAAGACGTTTGAAGAGTCGATGAGATTTATTTTGTTATTAGGAAATGATGTAATAGCTTCCGCTGTAATTACTTAATTCTTGGGTTGTAATAACTCTTAAATGCTGTTTTTATTCAGTATTTATTTGGGATGGATGAATGGTTATCTTTACCTTCTTATGATGATGCCCTAGTCCGGTATGGGATTATGGGGTCGTCACACGTTTATTATACGGGTCAAAAAACTCAACCCGAATCCAGATTTTTCAGGTCAGGTTCGTGTCAAAAATCCGGGTCGTGTCGAAGATTGTCAGCCCTAACTAGGACAACAATAACAAGGACGGAGGGAGTAATTTATTATTTTTTGGAAGATGTTACTTTGAAATTAATAATTAAGAAAGTTATTTTTATATTTGATAATTATTAATTTATATTGATATTTCAAAGTTATTGATTTTATTGTAAAAATATTTTTTACAACTTTTATAAAAATAAAAAAGTCGAATTTAAGTATGAACTCAACCGGAGACTTAGGGCATGTTTGATAAAACTAAAAATTAAAATCTGAAAATTATAAGAGCTGAATAACAAGAGCTAAAAATTTAAAGTTGTAAGAATTTAAGTATCTGTTGTTTATTAAAAAGTCTGAAAATTAAGAGCTGAAATTATTAAGATTGTTCGATACCTGTATGATATAATATATATATATCTGAAAACAAAAAAATTTAATGTTTTCTTTTGAGAAAATTTTATATTTTTCTCTATGTTGTTAAATTTGTCGTGTATGATTTGTAATTGTATTACTTATATTGGGGCGTATAATTTCCTTAGAAAAATGTGTCATGACAATTAATACTTCATAACAGTACTTACGTAACGTTTATGTTAAAGTAAGTTAACGCTTTAAAACTTAAGTCAATTTATTGAATTAAAAATTTGTAATTGTATTAAGGTTAAGCTTAAATTTTTAAGTTACATGACTTTTTACTTATCAAATAAGGTTATTACAAAATGTAGTGAATACATTAAATTTTAAGACTTAAGGTTATCAAACAAGCCTTTACTTCTTTATAATATAAGTAGATTATGAGAACAATAAATATTTTTTTACTGAATTAAATATTATCTTTTATTATGTACGGCTTATGTTTTGTGTTCTGCGTCTTTGGTCGATCGGATTTGCTCCATCCTGTGTATGCAATTTTTTTGGAGTATTATATTTTAGGGTTTGGGGTGACTTTTTTGATTTTTTTAACGCTTTTTTTATGTCCTTGCATTTCGTCTCTTCTCCTTTATTATAATATAAGCACATATATACACGTGAAGAAGAAAAAAAAAGACGAAAAAAGGAACGTAATATGTACGTATATATATGTGGGTTGTTAGATAACTCTTCACTTACCTGAGAGGAATTTCATTTTGGTAGCACTGTGAAACTATTAATCCATTCGTTTTTTTTTTATGGAAAGTTTTTTAATTTATAGCGAAATAACAAATAAAATTTTTAAATATAGTTCTTTTTTAGAACAAATTTTTTTTTTTCAAATGTAACTCTTTTTTTGGAACGAAAGGGGTATATAAGTTTTCCATAGATGTTAATACTACTTATTTGATTAAAATTTATATGTTTAAATAATATTTTTATCATTCAAAAAAAATAACATTTAAAAATAAGATTTATTCTAATGTTATTTTACATAATTTTTTTATAATTTTATATTTTTAAATTTTGTCATTAAGATTTTAAAGAGCAACATTTATATATATTTTCCTTATAACACATCTCATTTTTGTTTTTAATTATTTATTTAAAGAGAGAGAATATAATGATTTATACAACAATGTCTCTTAACTATATATGGATGGCAATGGTTTCCTATATCAATATAATGAGTTCTTAAGTTACTGTTGATATAATGAGTTCTTAAGTTATAAGCAGTGAGATTGTGTTTGATAAAATCAAATGGTTAAATTTTAATGATTAGATATCTATGTAATATTAATGAAATTTAAATATAGAAAGAGCGTATTTTAATGTGACAAACATAAAAGAAATATTATTCATTCATTTGAAAGTTATCAATAGAGAGGTATGTACGTATATATATTGACATAATAGAGATAACATTGAAAATGGATATTAAAAATATTGATAAGGATATTAACATTTATCTTATTAACTTATTTACTTATAACTTAATACTATCCTAAACTAATTGATAACTATTACTTAATATTCTCCCTGAAGATGAATGTCTAATGAAAAAGAATGTTCATCTTGAACACAATAATAAAAAAAAGAATTTATTTTCTGCCTTCAAAAAAATAATAATGAGAATAAGAATGCCAGAAACTCCGGAAAAAGTATAGGCTCTATTAAAAATTAAAAAAACAATTATTAGATTGAAATAAAATTTCATCATCAAAAATAATCTTCAACATCATTAATGTCATCAACTTGTGAATTAGATTGTTCATCAACTTGATTGGAATAAGAAGAAGAAAATCAAGATTGAGAACTCATTAGACACTTTGGCTCGAATGTCGTATTAAAACATAAATATAAATATAGGGAAAAATTATTTTAAATTCACAAACACATGAATAATATCATTCATTAATCTCAAATATTACAAATGAAGAGGTGGCTATATATAGAGGTATACAGAAGAGATACAATGAAAAATTATAATAATAAAAAAATATTGATAAGGGGATCATTCTCTTATTAACTCATTTAATTCTAACTTAATATTATCCTAAACTAATTTATAACCATTGTCTATTATGTATAAACTTTCTAAATTTAAATTAAAAAATAAGTTTGATAACAAACACAACCTTACATATATGAGTTACGAGAATTTGTTTTTATCAAACAAACTTAATGTATAATATGTTTTTGTGGTGGAAACGGGACCTGTGGAGTGGCGGGGATTATAAATTTCTCAAGGAAATAAGAATTTTAATTCTGTGCTGAGGAATAAATTGAGATAGAATAATTTTTGAGAGACGGAAATAAAATAGGGAGTGCAAAATCCGCCTCACCCTGCTTCATTGTCATCCCCAGTTTTCCACAAGTTGGGACAATATGTATATATCACTGTAAAACATGTGATTTGCAATAATTTTGAATTGAATAAACTCCTCTCACCTAAAATAAAAAACCCAAAATAAAGATAAGCCTTATATAGTTTTCCCCTATAGACGTTCATTCTGAAAAGGGTAGGGTGCTTGAATGTTTCTATCTTTACTGGAGTTTTCTTTCGATTTGCTACCTGTTTAGGCGGTTTACTTTATTTTCAAAAAGTAACTTATTTTCAAAAAATGTTTAACAAAAAGTTGTTTCTTTATTTTCAAGATGTTACTTAGTTATACAAGCTATTTATTTTTAAATTAAAAATGAGTAGTTTATATATTTCTATAAAATGAATAAATATAGACACCTCATATTAATATACTAATATAATATATATATATATATATATATATATATATATGTCACACATATATGTATATTAATATATATTTTTGTCTAAATTATTTTTCATGTATGATGCATAATGTCCTATGGAGAGGAATTACCTAAATGCATCTCTTTTTTTTGTTATCATCAAAATAATTAATTAAATATTGGTGTCTCAATAGTAACATAAACTTAATAAAAATAGTTAAAACATACAGAAATTATACGATAATTATTTTTTTTTTAATTATACGAGAATTATTTTTTTCCGTGTACGAGAATTGTACCTTGCAAAATATAGGCAGAATGCACAGATTGACCGGTCACGGCCGGTAACCCCTTAGTCCGAGACGTCACTCTGATCTGGGATGAGTTTGACTAACATTCAACTTCTCAATTTAATTTATTTTGGTTATTGTAAGCATTCTTCTTCTTTTATTATTTTTGTTAGAAATTCAAAAGTGATGCATCACATAATAGCATCAAACATTATAATAGATAGGAGCAGGAGCGTAAACAAGTTGCATTCGGGTTAATAGTAGTATAATTATATTCTATTTTAATAAATTTTTTTAATATTCGAATTTGAGTATTTAGTCAAATAATATTTTTGTACTCAAATTCTACTTTAATCGAATTCGAGTCAATTACGAACTATTCATAAGTACATAAATTTGGTGTAAAATTTTATAATAATATAATTGTTTATTTCTTTTTGGATAAAAACTAGATATAATAATTTATTTTATTAATGAACATTGATTTTAGAATAACTTATTCGATATGTACGATATTTAAACGTATTATTAAGACATAACTGATTATATATTTCTAATATATGTTATAATGTGTTAGTATAAAGAGAGAAATTAAACTAGTACCGGTGAGTAAAATCTAGTGAATACTAGTGCGCTTGTTTATCTTATCGAACTTTAAATTGAGTATCAAGTTTGATTCATATTCTTATCGAATCCGAATCGAGTCAATTATTTTCAAATCGAGCCGTTTGATTCAATTTACGACCCTAATAATACATTACGTCCCAAAATCCATATTTCTTTCAAAAGAGAAGCTTAAAGAGCTTACATTTTATTCAATGAATCGTTCCTGATAAGAGTATTAGTTTGATGAGATTTAATCTTAAATCGTTGGGTTCCTTTCTTGCTATAATCCCTCCTTTTCCTTCTCTTAACTTTTTTTGGAAATTTTATTTCATTCAATTTTTCTAATGAGAGACAACTTGTACGATAGAGAAGACTTATATAAAGTTTGTAACCACGTACAATACGTTTGTGTATTAGCCCTTATCCATGAGTGATATTTAGCAAAAAAAAAAAAAAAAAAAAAAAAATATATATATATATATATATATATATATATATATATATATATCCGTGAGTGATAGTCAAATTTGACTTTTAAGTATAGACCGATGCAAGCAGTGCGTTGGCGCACACTCATGTGTTGACTGGAATAAATTAGAAATTCAAAATTTTGCGATTTTTTTTAATGTGACTTATATATTTTAATTAATAATGATTTATAACGTGATTAGGTCAAATTAAGAGATATATTTTGATGTATCTACAATTTAATGGGAATTGTAAATTGAGTTTTTACGACAAGTAGATAAAACTAACCAAAAATCAATCACTAAGAATCTAGTAAATTAATTTTGACAAATCTCCACATGAACCCCTCAAACTAGGGGAAAAAATTAGGGAATTGTAAAAGTTCGCTTTTATTTCACAAAGTGTGGGAATATAAGAGGATCTGTTTCAAGCGAAGAATTAGAAGACTTCATCAACTCATCTTTAGTACCCAAAATCTCATCAAGACTACCCATATAATTAGTCTTCTTAATTTCTTTAGTGCTGCTGTCATTCTTTGATTTTGATGATGTTATAGGTAATATTGAAGCCTTTGAAATTGAAGAAGATTTTGTTAGCTCTTTGGCTCTTTCTGCTTGGCCAATCCAATCTGTTTTGCAAAGAACAAAAATCATAAGAATGGCACATGAGCCTTGTGCTGCTAACAGTCCAAGCCATAGCCCTGCAAGTCCCATCTTAGCCACAAACCCCATCACAAAAGCCACTGGCATTCCTACCAAGTAAAATGACCCCAGGTTGATATTTGCTCCAATTGTAGGCCTAGCACTCCCTCTCAACACCCCACATCCAGTGGTTTGAGGACAGTTTCCAAGCTCACAGAGGCCGGCTATCGGTAATGCCATGGCAGTGAGCTCAAGAATCTCCTTATCTGCGGTGAAAAACTGGCCCCATTGGTGCCTCATCAATGTGGTGAACAGCATTGCAGCAAGGCCTATAACCACTGCGCAGAGAAGTGAAATGATCATCGAAATTCGGGCTTTTCCAGGCCGGTTTGCCCCAAGTTCATTCCCAACTCTAGTGGACACTCCTAGGCTTAGTGCTGATGGGAAAACATAAACCAAAGATGTTGTTTGGATCAGAATTCCCATTGAGGCAATTGTTGCTTTCGGGTTCACAAGAAGTCCACAGAGCATTATCATGAACTCATACCACCACCATTCAAGACAAACCGAAACACAAGATGGGATTGCAAGGGAAAGTAAGTTAGACCAACCATGGACACAATCCATGCCTGGAGAAACCCAAGAATCTTTGAAAACCCCAGAAAAATAAATAAACATCGACAACAGAATCAGAAGGTTCAAATTAGTCAAGACCATTGCTATAGCCACCCCAGCTAACCCCATCTTAAAATACACTACTAGAATGAAATTGAGAGGAATGTGCAAAAACACAGATATTGCAGAACAGTAAGTCACTGGCAATGTGATGTTTTGAGTCCTTAAACATATCCGAATCGGATGTAGAAACGAAAGAAAGAAGAGGTCAGGAATGGCAAACATAATGAAAGTATGTGCAACAGATGAAATTTCTTTGTCTTGGCCGCACCACAAGAGGATTGTGTTCATGTTAAGCCACATGAAAGAAATGGGAATTGAAGTGGAAAGGAGTAAGAGGACAGTTCTTTGTAGAGTTAGGCCGAGAAGTTTCATTTGTTTGCTGCCGTAAGCTTGGCCACAGATGGGTTCCATCCCCATGGCTAGGCCGGAGATGACCGAGTATCCGGTGATGTTCGCAAATCCAATGGAAAGTGAGCCACCAGCTAACTCAAGCTCGCCCAGATAACCAAGAAAAAGCATGGAGATCATAGCTCTGGAGTATAGTAGTAGCCCTGTTATAGCTGTTGGCCCTGAGATTTTCCCAATGGCTTTGATTTCCTCCAAGGCCTAATGCAAGAATCAAGAAAAACATATTGATTAAAACATGCAAAAAGTTTAAGTCTTCAGGCTTTAGTTATGATGAGTAAGTTTTCTTTTTTTTTTTTTTTTTTTTTGGCGTGTGTGTTTGTGTTAACAACACACACACACACATATATATATATATAGTCACCTCAAGAGGGGTCGGCCATCTATGAAGTTCATCATCAGTATCATCATGATAAGTTGGAAAATCATTGGTTTTTCTGAGGTTAATGCACTGGGAATTTTTAGAAGAGATAAATGAGATTGAAGAAGATGGCTTTTGTTGGTTGCACATACTTGATCTTTAGAGTGGTCCAAGAAATTCTATTTAAAAAAAAAGATCGAAAGTTTAATGAAACCAAAAAGGAAAAGAAAAAGAAAAAAAGAAAGGAAACCCCTGTTTTATGCAAGCAATTATGGTTTATTTTGTGCTTTTTGAGAGAGGTGAGTTTTGAGTAGAATGGGGATAGAAGATAGCTATACGCCTATATATATACATGAAGCTACCGATTGTCTCCCTCTTTCTTGTTGGCTTTTCTCAAACGTGTCAGTTTATTAGAGACTACACTAAAGTAGGATGCTATCAAAATTAAAAGTTGGTGTTAGTTTTTTTTGCAAATGAGAATGAAGTGGGGCCAAGTTTTATCTTTGCACTTATTTGAGAAAGATCACAATTGTATGCTATTGCTAATAAATAATTCAGTTTGTATTTTCTACAAAAGAAAGACGACCAAGAATTAATGTATAAATACCCTCAAAACATTTAGAACTGCATATTGTTAAATAAACAAAAAACATAAATATGTTTTTAGTAACGAAAAAAAGACGAGAAAAGTTGGGGCGTATATCTACGAGCGCATATATTGTTTCAGACTATATTTTATTTATATTATCATAACAATTTAGATACTCATTTCGTTTTAAGGAGGTGTTCGGCAGTTCTATTTAAAAAATTTTAATCCAAAAGTTACTTTTATTGTCAAATACTATCAACTTTTATCCTAAATTATAATATAAAAATATTAAAAAAGTCTTCCTTACTTTTTGAAAAGTAATTTTTAAGTTTAAAACTTTAGTAATCCAAAAGTTAGAATTAATTCCCGAACAGTCGTTAAGTATGACTTAATTTTTTTTATTTTTAATGATTTTTAAGTAAAATATCATGAAATACATAAAAATATTTTTACCATATTAAAAGAGAATCGTATATTTAATCTTGAAGGGGAAAGAGTATTTTAATAAGAATGACCGGGAAAAAAAGAAGAACATGTCATTTTAAAATAAATGATATAACAAATGAGAGCCAAGACAATATGTCACTACAAACAAGAACATGCTATTCCCCTACATGATTCTGTTACAACAAATTTAAAATTATATATGTACCTAAAAAATTGTCACAATAGTGTTGTGGCAAGAAATTGTGATCTTATCAAATTAAGACAAACAAGTGAAGTCATGGAAACAGTTAGTGGGATTTATTTGTTTTTAACCGTCCAACCTATATGTGGTGATAATGTGTGGTACTTTTCGATAATCTTTTCAGGGCCTAAACTATTGGGGATAATGTGTGTAAAAAGGAATATTAGAAAAATAAAAAAATAAAAACTTTCACTTTTTAGGTTTTCATTTCTACCATAGAATTTGAAAAAAGAAAGATTTTTGTAATTTGTATAAGACATGTTTGGATAATATTATTTATATGCCTTGGACAAGTGGGAGTAAATGGACTGAAAAAGGATTGGATGCCCTCCAAGTTGTGATGGAAATGACAGGGCATATCAATTGATTGTCACATACAATAGTAGTGTCTATATATATATATATATATATATATATATATCAATTGATTGTCACATACAATAGTAGTGTCTATATATATATATATATATATATATATATATTTGCTAGACATGGGAAACAGAGTGTATCGATGATAACCGATTCTGTGGTAGCCATGGAAATGTTCGCATGTTCTACGGCAACCCATGCATTCTTTCTCATTTTTATTTTTCTATTTTCTTTCATAACATTCCATATGAAGAATTACCTAAGCCACGCTATTATTTTTATCCCTTTTGATCTGCCAGAAAATAAACTTTGGCTGCTTGTCCAATTAAATGTACAAAAAACTAAATTGGGCTCGTCTAAAGTTTTTAAAGAACTCTATCTCCTAAATTTTTTTTAATCTTCATCATTTATCTATATCTAATGATTGAAATCTAATTATTAATTTAAGATTTCTTAAAAATCTTAACATTAATAATTAAATAGTAAAACTCAACCTAAAACTTTTATCTAATTTTAATTATATTTAAAATCAATTATAATAATTCACATATTTAAATTTTACTTATTGAAACATAGATTATATAATTATAGTATTGATATTAAATTTGTACATACCTATATACAAATATAAATATTTAAATACATAGAACCATTTTCTATCCATTTAAATTGAATTAGTCGTAGATGTCTTGGCTGCATACGAAATCAAGAATCTAATTCTTGTAATATCAATTTGTTGTTATGA
This sequence comes from Centella asiatica, assembly GCA_014636745.2. Taxonomy (NCBI): domain Eukaryota; kingdom Viridiplantae; phylum Streptophyta; class Magnoliopsida; order Apiales; family Apiaceae; genus Centella; species Centella asiatica. Next base: position 47,473,147 of record CM025783.1, read on the forward strand.
TGCCATATCCAATTAAATTCAATTAATACATGAATACGTTAAGATCCATTTGTTTGTATTAATTGAACATAAAATGATTAATCAAAGTTGTGGCGACCCCAAAATCCCATACCGGACTAGGGCATCATCATAAGGAGGTAAAGATAACCATTCATCCATTCATAAATAAATACTGAATAAAACAGCATTTGAGAGTAATTACGACCCAAGAATTAAGTAATTACAGCGGAAGCTATTACATCATTTCTTAATAACAAAACAAATTTCATTAACTCTTCAAACGTCTTCCTTCTTTCCTTCCTTCATCCCTCTCTTTCCTTTATCAGTTCTATCAAAAGGATAAACACTCAGTAGCTTATCATCTTTACTTTCCCCTTGTCAGAGGGTTCAGCTTTAGCTTTCTGTCCTGCAAATCATTAACATTCAACGTGGGTGAGCGTTTTACGCCCAACAAGTATATACACGTTGAGGAAGAATATGAATAATTCAATGAATTTCATCTGGAATCAAAGGAGAGAAATTCAAATTCTGTTTGTGAGGCTTGGTGAAGCAATACTAAAACCTCGGCAACCTTCAAAAATCTTCGAGGATTCACTGATGATATACAATTTGTGATCCTTCCTTGAAGAAAGTCAGGTATACACCTGATCATAACTTTTCAAATATCCAACGGGGGCTACACCCGTGGATCTGCTAACCATACAGTACACAGCTGGCCAGGCTGGACCGCATGATCCCTCTGAGTGACTACGTAGTCCAATAACATTTCCTCTTGGTCAGGTGAAGAACACATCAGCACCTTTCCTTTCCTCTTGCCAGCCATGTGGCATAACCCCCATAAGGGGCATCATTTACATTCTCATTGCACAGATATAAGATTGAGAACATAGCTGAAATTCAAAGCTCATTTATATCCATGCATCATTATTCATATCATGCTAGCAGAATCAAAAACATAGCATGCTCATTCATCAGAGCAATTAAGGTATAAATCCAACCTTCTACGCATATCGGAACAAATGATAATGCGTTAAACTGAAATAAGCATGAGATTGTGAATATACTTGCCTCGGTCCTTCGCACAAAATTCAAATCAGTTTACTTGCGAGAAAGAGTTTCTGTAAATTACGCAAGTAATTTTTAATACTTTAACAAGAATTTATGGAAGAAGACATGCATGCGATAAATTTGTTTTAAGGAAATAATATTTTATAGTCTTGGTAGCAGACTATGCATCGGAGATAAATTTTCTGATTAATAACTCGTCAGGGATTGATAATATAGCCATCAGGGATTACGGAAAGGTATCAGGGACTAATACGTGTGTTGGACGCGCCAGGGATTAAACGCGTCGGGGACTAAAACTCTTCAGGAACTGATGACGTCACTTTAAGTCTATCAGGGATTAGTCCTGACGTCATCGGAGACTAATTAATCCATCGGGGATTAAACAACTCATCGGGGATTAAATAACCTATCGGGGAATAAATAACCCATCGGGGAATAAATACCCATC
>CM025783.1:47474672-47512736 GCA_014636745.2 Centella asiatica
AATCGGGGAATAGATAACCTATCGGGGAATAAATAACCCATCGGGGATTAATAGAATATCTCATCGGAGACTACGAATTTCTCGTCAGAGACTAGCAATATCTTATCAGAGATTAACAATATCTCATCCAAGATTAACTGCAGAGCCTGTTTCCGCTACATTGAAAGACTTTAACATGAACATCTCAGACTATGATGTCTCATGATGATGCAAAGGATATTAATCTTAGCATAAATCTTTAATAGTATGTACGAAAGAAAACTGAATAGAACACTAAGTTCTTACCTCTTCGTTTTCAGAGTGGAATCAAAGCTTTTCTGGGAAAATTCTCCGAAGAAGAACTCGGAAGTTTTCAGAGATAACAATTTTGATGAAACTCTTAGGAGAGAAATTTGGTAAAGAGTTAGAATTTCCTTCCGGGTAGTGTATTTATAGAGTTCAAAATAGTTGACTATGATTAAGCTTGAAATAAGATAATTGGTTAATTTGGACGGTAAGTACGGCTGCTCATCATGATTCCTTAGCAGCTAAATACGTATGAGCAGCTGCTGTCCTTCATGCACAAAACCTTGCCACCTAAACTTCTCTTAATCATACACGTAGTTATAGTGCCACGTAAACCCTTCATCCTCTTCCATGTTGATCAAAATAATCTTATATGGGATTCGCTAATCCCCCTTTTTGATACCTTCTTAAGGATTTAACCTTATCATCAAAAATATCACATCATCAAAATTTCACATTTAAGATATGAATTTATCATTCATATCCAAAAGAATTAAACCTCATGCGAAAATAAGATAACATAAAATAAGATTTGCCACAAAATATATTATCTCATATTATAAAACAATTTTACAATTTTCGGGTTCTCACAAAAGTGATTTGCACTTAATAGGACCGCTGATATCTAATAGCAATTTTTTTTTTCATCGAAATTAATGAGTTAAGGAAATGATGAGAAATCCTATTTGAGAGATGAATTATTAGTGGAGGTTTCTTTAAAATCTAATAATTTATGGTGGCCGGTGATAATAATTTTATATAAGAAAATTCTATAAACACCAATAACTTACACATATAAATATACACAAATATATGTGACAATTATCGATCATTAAAATTTTAATTTTGAGTTTATCAAGATTCTTCGATTCTCTATAAAATTTAGTCACATTAATTTGTGTAGGAGTTAGATGTTACTAAAGTCAATCGTGTACATTGATGACGTCTTAATCAAATTAACATGGAGTATTTTTTAAGACCTAAACGGTTTCAACGGTTAAGTATTAAAACTAAAGATCAGTGGTGGAGATTTGACATTGATACTAGCCATGACAGTGAAGAGAGTGTTGGCTTCGGAAGGGTAACAGAAGAAGAAAAAGATTAGGTACAAACAAAATAAACAAAAAAAAATTGACATGTCAAATAATTTAAATATTCTTTATTTTAAAAATATATTTTTGTAATTGATGGAATCTGTTAAGTACCAAAGAAAAATATTAGAAACGGGATTGAAAAGGATTTTCAAAATTCATTTAGCTTAAAAAAAATTTTATCAAAAACCCTTTTCTTTGCCTAAGTAAGGTTTGAGAAAAGTTAATTATAATTTTGAAAAAAATAGAATAAAAGATTCCCTTACAAGTATTTTAAGACAAGTAAAAAATATTTGAGTAAGATAACAAATATAAGTAAGGTAATGAAATCATGCAAGAGATGACAGTATTTTTATATTGGTTCAGTAATGTTTACGTCCATTCTTCTTCTTTATTTACTTAACAGAAAACACTCAATAAAAAAGTTTATACAGAAATTAGTTATACAAGGACACTTAGTCCACTATTATAGTCGATCACTTAAATTTTAAGTCACATAGACTTTTGAACAAGTCACATAGACTTCTAAGTCACTTAAACTTTTCTAATAATGTATAAAATCTTGTTTGTTGCATTTCAAGTATAACTTCTTGTTGGGTAGATAGTTATCAGTTTGTTCAAACTTATGAGTTTAATTGCCTTATTAAAGGTTTTAGGATATCAGATGTCATAGCGTTCTCTTGGTTATTCACTTGTCATAAATAAAATTTATAACTAGCATTTATACATTCTTCAAAATATGACCGTTGCTAATTTGAAAATTAGTTATTAGAGATTTGTACTTGCTCAGTTCAATATTCAATAAAATCGATGTTGAACAAATTAGGAAAAGTTAAACTAAAATCACTTATCACTTATCCAATTAAAATTTAATAAAATCACTTATCACTTATCCAAGTAAAATTATTCTTATGTACTAAACCAATTTATGTAGAGTTCTAAATTCTTAATTTTTTATTGTAATAAAATTTTATTAAAATATATAATTATTAGAAACCATGTAAAAAAATTTATTAAACATACATTCAAATAATCTAAAAAATAGTTATAAAAAATTGAAAAAGAAAAACTAACTGAATCCACAATTTAAACATTATTACTATTTATAATAATTAAAAATATACAAATTACTTTAACTTTTATAATTAGTTTATATAAATATATAATTATAAAAAATAGGACCTATGTTTAGCACGTGTAATCAATCAAGTAAATAAAAAATAACAAGTAGTAATAAAATCATCTGAATAAATAACATAAATTATGGAATAATCGAGTTGTAATAAAAAGATAATAACACGGAGATAATAAGATAAAAAATAAGTAAGATAAATATAAAGACAAACATCACAATAATCTTCTGACATAGAAAGTTACACAAGCATGCACACATTAAAATATGGGAGGACGTGCATCGCACAACCAGGATGTGTGCGTCTGTATATATTCTAAGGATAACATTAATGCGTGGCGAAATGAACTTTGTATTGGACCTTTGTTGCGTAGTGATAAGTGTAGTTGAAGTTTGTACAAATTTTTGAACGGGTTCAAATGTTTTTACTTCTGGTATATTTTATCAATTGGGAGATTCGCAAGTGTTTGCAATTCAGTTTTTGAGAAAATAAATCTAACATCTTATTTGGAGGAAGTAATTCTTAAATGAATAAAGTAACGTGACATACTAATCTCTCTCTTAAAATATTAATTTTAGAACTCGTGCATAACGTAAGTAATTTTGTAATTATTGATATATTTGATTATATTAATTAGTTTAGTTAGAATAGATCAAATTAATAAATATAATTATTATTATCATTGATTTAATTGTTATTGTTCAACTATGATGAATCATATTATTATTTATGATTATAATCATTTTAATTAGATAAATTTGATTAATAATTAATTTTAGGATTAATGACATTTTAGTATTTTCTAAAATAGAAAATTCTACTTAGTGGAGGTCAGTTTTTCTATTTTTTACTTTAGTCAAGTATATAATATATATATATATATATTTATTTATTTATTTTTTGCGTCTCTCTCTTCCACCTCCATGTCAGTCTTTTCCTTCTCATTTTCATGTTTCTTTCTTAGTTCCACCTTCATGGCAGTATCTTCTTTCTCACTTTCATGGCAGTCATCTCTACCACTTCATCGTTATTGGAACCACCATCGACAATATAATTGTCGTCATCTTCACAATTTCTATTACAGATGCAACAAAAATAGATAAAAAATATCTATACATTACAGATCCAAAACAATCAATCGAAGTCATCGCGATCATTGTCAACATCGCCTTCACTGTTGGCGTTGCCATCACTTTATCACCGTCGTCATCATTGTTTAGATAATCACTATCACCATAATAACTTCTATTATCATCTGTTGTGAAAATAATTCAATATCTGAACAACAAAAATTTAGATATAAATTTTAAACTCAAATTTTCTTCTTATTCTTCTTGTTTTTTTAAACGATGTAAACTCAGATTTAAAATATATAAACATTTAAAGTTATAATATAAACGATTTAAAGTTACTATGTGAACATTTTAAAGTTATTATGTGAATAGTTTAAAATTATTATATTCTGGAAAATAATATTATGTAAACAACGTAAAATTATTAGGTAAGTAATTAAAGTTACTATGCAAGGATCAATAATACTAAACTGTCATCAGCAAAAAGTTATTGAATTAAAGTGATATTTTATCTAGAATTATACACCGAACTGTTTTTATCCCTTAATTTTATTATGTGGTATAATTTAATTTGCGAATGGATTCACTCCTAATTGGTCCAATTTGTAATAGACGCTTCAGATTAATGTGTTACAAATATGTAACAAAAGAAAATGGAATATATATTTATATATATCTTTACCTTTTATTAATATTATCTTAAATTTTATTTGTTGGCTTACTTATTTATCGAGTAAAAAAAGAGGTGAGTAATATCGTATCATAAGAAGTGTATTATACAAAATTTTAAGAGTCAACGACATTTTACAATATATTGACATATAAAATATCACTTAATAAGTGAAATTTTCATTTGTTTCACTTTAATACTAAAGTTATTATCGAAAGTAATAAAATTAATATAAAAAATTCTAAAATTACTACGGAAGTTAAAATTACTATTAGAAATATCAAAATTACTACTGAAAGTATAATGTAGAAACGTAAAACATTTATTTGACTGAAGCGAAATTTTTCCCCCAAAACGCACTAAAGTATCTCCTTTTTTTCCCAAATTTCAAATTGTATTCATAGAATATATTGAATAACAATATTTGTATTAAATTTAAAGATTAAAATCTCCCAATTCGTAGAATTTTGTTATCAGAACAAACATTATGTTTATGTTTTCTTTATGTTTTCTGAGAATTGTCCCGGACATTTTGAACAATATTCCCTCTATTTCTAAAAAAAAAAACCAACATTTGAAAATAAGATTTATTCCAAAAGAATAGTAACATTAACATAATTATTTAATGATAACGCTATATTTTTTAAATTTATTATTACAATCTTCTTATTTTATCGTTAATTGAACATTCATAACAAATTTAATGAGAAAAATTTATTATTTGCACATGCAAATCTCAATCAAACAAAAATATTAATATTTATCAAATGTGATTTTTTTTGTGAAACAAGGAGAGAATACAATTTTCAACAATGATTTTTATTCCGACAATATAACTTTTTTTTTTCCTAATAATATCATTTCTCTTGTTTATTTACTTCTCTTAGTCACGTTGATTTTTTTTACTATAAGAATTTTTTAATGATTATAGTTACTGTTTCTTTGCATAGTTCTTCTGAGTGATTATATTAGGCGACAGATAAGAGAGAGAAGTTTAATACTCCGTACAATTTAACGATTGTTGTTAATAAGAATTTCAATCAGAAATTTTGGAAGGCAAAATCATTTTTCCCTCTGTAAACTGTTACAGAATCGGGGAGCTAATTAGTGCAAAGAAAATTGTCACTATTATTTCTGGATCCGTTAGAAGCATTTGTAAGCATACCAATCAGTTTTTCCCCTACCCCTATAATATTAGGTGTCATATTCAGTACGATTATATCATGTTCACAAATAAACGATTGATAAATTATTAGTAGAATTAATTTGATAATTTGATCTCTGTACTTAAAGTAACGTAACATACTGACATAAATTGTACTACATAATTTTTTAGGTTAATATTACTGCCATCTAATTGCTATTAAAATCCTCGTTACAAAATATAAATTATAAGGTAATTTACTCCATATATCCTAGTCTCCAATCTTATGCTACAGTTTGGAACTTATAGTCATGAGGTGGTCAGTTAGAATGATTCTGAAACAGAAAGTTGCAGTGCAAATTGGCAAGTTCCATGCTACACAAAAACCTAGTAATTCTTACATGCTATACTATAGAATCTGAGAGCAACATCAAGCATAAAACTTAGATATGTATTTACTTAAGCCACTAGGCAAAAAAAAAAAAAAAAAAAAAAAAGAAAGAAAAAAAAAAGGAAGAAATAATTATAATAATAGGTACTGTACCATATAAATGAGATTCTGACATGGATGCATGCTGTAATCAGTTTTATACTTTTCTGTTCAACATGTTGCTGTTTGATCTCAACACAGCTTATTGAATATTAAAATTAATTGATGCGAATAACTAATGAAGGATAGAGTGGAAAATTATATAAATATCTATGAATGACAATAAAAATACGATCTTGTAAAGGAAAGAATTATAAATTTGAGGAATATATTTCTGAATCCCAAGGAGCTTCATCTGAACACCTTTATTGTTCTTCATGGCCGGTCACCTCCTTTTGAACCCTTTCAAGGAAGCTCAGCATCATCTCTAAACCCTTCTCATCTGAAAAGTAAAAGATTGATGATTGTGTTATAACAGTATTATTGTCCTCCATTCTAAAAGGCAGACAAATCCTTCTAAAACCTTCCCAAAGTTAAAGATCCTCCAATTCCAAAATGCCATTACTTATATCAAGTAGGTTAATTAGTATCACCTAACTGCAACTTCATTTGTATTCAATATTTAGGATACGAATATAAATGTGTCCTTAATAGCAAGTCCAGTTTGGAAATGGAGGGAGTATATGCAGAGAAATTTGTCATGAGAACACAGTGATCAGTATAGTTGCCAAGTCGTGGTATCGTGTGGCCCTTCGGATGATGAATGAGAATGGGATCTACAAAATCTTCTAATAGTTCAATCCCATATTTCTTCAGGAAATCCATCTCTCCTGAAACACGGATGAAATTATTTAACCACCAGAAAAAACATATCGGACTCGTATTATTAATTAAAAAGCTAGAGATTGGAACCACGGTCTAAATCAAACCAAATGTCTCATTCACATGCTATCTCTGAATCCTGCTAATATATGAATTGCAGGTGATGCTACAAAATCTTCAATCCCATGCTTAACCAGCTCATACCCCAAATTAAAGAATGATCAAAGTGAAAGGGTTAAAGGATGAACTGTGTTCATTTTCTGTCAATTTGGAGCACAGAATGTTGCAAGACTTTAAATAGTAATCCTGATCATCAATACTCAACATAACTCCTTCAGTTTGATCAGTGAGAGAACAAGAAGCTTCATAGATCATCACTAATCAATCTTTGTAGAGGTTTAATTAGTACGCGAGTCTTGATTTCTTAAGGTAAAGGTAAAGGTAGAAACACCGTTAACTCACTTGCAGGTAATATGAAACTCAAAGTTCCAAATATGTCTCTGCACCCCTAATGATCTTAAAACTTCCAGAAGGGTATGTGAGAGTATGAGTGTGCATCATGAAAAACAGTTCATGCAAAAATAATAATTTAAGACGCATCATTTCATCTTTATTCAGATTGTTACACAATCTGAGCCTATTCAAACTTGGCTATGATAGAGCCAACTGGAGACAAATAGAATTCGAACAACAAAGACAAATTTACGTTTGGTTAAGTAGTCAAGCCAAGCTGATCACAAGGTGAATACTATAAATAAGTAGAGCTTACTTGAGTTGAGTGAACCCTAAACTCTGTAACAGACAAAAAATTGCATTCAGATTTGGCTTGTTGATTTTTGCAAGATGAGCCAATGGACCTTCAAGCAATCCAAGTCAAGCCGGACAATTGAATGAGTTAACTGATTTACAGCCCAAATATATTCATCAGTTAAGCTCGCCAGAGTACATATTCAAATGATTCAAACTAATAGGTCACCTAAAGGGAAAGCAATACCATAAAACTACTATCTTCTACATTCTCTACATATATGCTGTCACACAAGGGCACCATATTGATCTCACTTACATGAAGAAATAACAAACTCCAGGTGAGGATGTAGAGAAACTAATGTTGTATAAGTACATACTCTCTCCGTTCCCAAAATTAGAGATATTTAAATTTGACCCTTTGTTGAGTTTGTGGGTTAACTCAAGTGGTTAGGAGCACTCCCTTCTAACTTATAGGCCAAGAGATCAAACATTGTAGGTGAGAATGAGTAGAGTGAGAATTGGGTTAGTTGTAGCGATATTCCGCAGATCAAAAAAAAAAAAATTGATCCTTTGTCATATGTTAGATTCTAGGTTCAATTTGTTATATGTATATATCAAAATTTTAAAATTAGAAAGATGATATCTGCTACCACTATCTACGTAGATTATTGTGTTAACTTATTAATAATCAAAATCAAACAAACTCACATTAACTTTGAATCATAGTACCACTAAACTAGGGTGTATTATTGAGTTCTACTGTATCCCTATTTTTAAAACAAAGGGTGTACTGTTGAGTTCTACTGTATCATGAACCTTAAGTAGAATGAATAATAGATATGCAGTGCTCTATCAGGTTTCCTCTTTGCTTGTTCTGGTCATCTATATCCATCCGTGTTCAACCATTCTTCTATTTCTTGTTCCATTCTTCCAATATGCTTTAAGATTAAGTCATTATCATCCCTGATCCTTACAAGTCGAGCCTTTAGTACACTTCCTCTATCATATCTGCTCTCTGAATCGCGATAACCACTTTTCTCAATCTCTGGTACTTAATCCACTGTCCAAAGAAATCTCAGATTGTCAACCAATCATACCAAGAGCAGAAGCTGAAAATGGAGTCGGCATTTCATGTTAAGGCTCCCTCACTATTCATCCTGGTAGATATACATTTAAGGAATTAAACGAAGTAAAGGTTGGAAGGCATACTGAAGTAAGGGTTAACCTAAAAGGGATAAAACCATTTATCAAATAGAATGAAATAAGAGATGTGATTAAATGGATAACAGAGGACAAAGTATAAATGCCAGAAAATATCCAACAACCAGAAACCCTACCTATACAAAAAACTCCAAAACTGATACTGTGATAAACTTTAAAGGTGGATTCCATAAAGAGGTATAAGGAATATCAGTCATCATTGACAAGTCCCATTTATACATTACGCAAAGCCATCCAACATCAGCTATATATTCTATCCCAATGTATTCCAAGAGAACATTCACACCGACTGGAATACCAAGCTTCACAATGCAAAGCCGTCCAACATCAGCTATATATTCTATCCCAATGTATTCCAAGAGAACATTCAGACCGACTGGAATACCAAGCTTCACAACCGGGCCAATCAGTTATTACTGATTAGTTTTCCCTTATCCTCTAGAAGGCCATCCTGACACTAGAGGGTCAAGGGTCGAACATGATCCTTCTTACCACGCAAAAACTGATTCAAGGATTGAGAAGGTCTAATAAAGTCCGAGTAGCATCTCACATGCATGTCATTTCCCTAACTAGTGGAGTTAGTGGTCTATGGTTGAGCGGAGGCCAGAGGGTTCACAATACTAACCAGGCTACCATATTATACCAAGATAGCACCCTGAAATCAGTAAATTCTACCACCTTAACATCACTCCTGGTAGTCAAACCAACATTTATACGATAAAGAATTTCTCCAAGAAAGCAAAACAATCAAATAAAGGTCCTATGATTTAGAGATTCTCCTAGAAAAGCAACATCAGATAGAAAATTCCCCGCCAAAAAAGAATATAATCAACGCCATCAAAGGATAAAAGTCTTTTGGTGAGAAACTAAGAAGTACGGGTTACTTGGAACTACAATCTTATAGGCAAGGATAAGATAAAATGAGGAAATTAAATGGCATTTTATGTGATATTGGCAACGGTGGTGACCGTTGCTTACACCATTCACGGTTCAGAGTATTGGCCAATACTGTTAGAGTATTATGTGACCTTCATTTGACTCCACCTCCTTCTATCAAAAAAGGGATTAAAAATAATGACTGGGAGAACACTGCTCAGGATGATCCCTATCTCCATATAGCTAGGATTTGAAAAATGATTATTACCTAAAAAGTGAACAGACGGGCATTGAATTGGGGAGGAGTATGCCTTTTCAGCCAGTGCTTCATTCTTGAACTTCGCCCCACCAACTATTATTAGAAACTTTATTTTTGGTGCTTTAGTAAGAGCCACACCCTACACATGATATTACATAATGCATCAATATTTCCATATTAAATAAGGGTAATACAATAGGGGGGAAAAAACTAACCAGCCCAATGAACAAGCCATGCTTACCTTAGCTTGCAACCCAGGCAATGCAGCGGATAAAATTGATCCCTTAATAGTTCAAGAAAATGTCCACACAAAATATACTTAATGTTTCTATAGTGAAAAGGAAAGAAAATTTTAAATAAATAACTAATTGAATCTTAATGACAAGTACCTGTGAGAAACCAAGAAGACCATCAATGGGTTCATTCTTTATCATACAATCTTCTATATAAGCAAGACACTCATCCAAATTGGTGTACTCTGTAAACTCCTGCAAACATATAAAATCAATTTGTCACACAATTTCAACACAATTGAGCATAATGCTATGGATACCAGATTTATATCATATTACTCATGTACAATGTCATTAGTGTATTGGTTACTTTATCATGGGTCTCAGGAATTGTTACATAGCAGTGAAACAGTGACATTTATTTGAAATAATAAAAATTTGATACCCTTAGCATTACTTGAAGAATAATGGTGTAGTAAAGACAAAAAGAGGAGTCAATTACTTTGTTGAATTGGAACCATTCATAATAAGGAGGATCAAAAATGCCTTCAACCTCTGATTTTCCAGTACAGGGAAAAGGGGCATCAGGAAAAATTAGATCAAGTTTATCACGAATAGATTGAGGCCATTTTTCCAACTGGGTCTTGAGAATATGGCCGCTGGTTCTAAACCCATGAAGGCATAGAAATCTGGGTTTCCTCTTCTTCTTCTTCTCCTCATCCATTTCCGCTTGTTCACTTCCAAGCCTCGATCTTCACCTTTTTCTGCTCTGCTGCTATTTTTCTCTACCCTTTTCTCTCCTACTTCAATATGAAAGAAGCTTTGAATCCCGAGAACGCCTTGTGTCTCCACCATTCTCTCTGTAGGATGAAAAGGATGCGGTGTTGTCTCTCTTTCGCTGTTTGTTTTGGTTGTTCCTTCAATGGTGGAGATAATTTTCACGCTATATTTATGGGTTTTAACGATGGGTTGGTTTTATTTTTTGAACTTGTATTATTTTACAAGAATATATACATGTCCGGCACGGATTTCTTTCTATAGATGGTATCTAATTTGATTGTTAAATTTTGTATTTTAAATTTGATATCAACTTTTTTTTTTTATCGATGACGAAATTAATATTATAAATTATTTGAAAATTAGTTGCAAACTTACAGTTTGTAAATTTTTTTATCGATGACAAAATTAATCTTAGAAATTAGTTGTAAACGCAAATTTTATAATTTTGAAATGTTGTTATCTTATATGCATTTGGAAATAGCAGTTGCTAATTTCGTTTCCTTAATTTCATTATTTATTTTCACTATAGATTCAACTATATTATAAAATAAAACAAAAGTAGAGAGACTAATCTTATTTCTATATTATATATCAATTTGATTGTATATATCACAATTCTACAATAGTTTTATTTTTAGGCAAGAGAATAGAGAGGTGGAGAGATGGAGAGGTGGAGAGATCTATATTTCATAACACTCTCCCTTAGATATTTTATCTTATATTATACACAATAAATATGTTCTGTAGGACAAATTATAAATTAGGTACGTCAGGACCAAATTAACTGATACTTCTGGATCAGTTATCTTACCTCGGGATAAAATTTAGTGAAGGAAAAAGAGTACAACGTGTATAATACTCCTCCTCATTTTATGTATATCTTTGAAACAACGGATACTAATCTTCTGTATAAGTTGTTCAAAAACTTTTCTCGGCAATGATTTTGTGAATAGATCTGTCAAATTATCACTTGACCTAATTTAACAAACATTTAACAAACTATCCTTCTGTAGATCATGTGTTGAGAAGAATTTTAGTGAGAAGTATTTGGTTCTATCACCTTTAATATATCCTTCTTTGATTTGAGCAATACATGTTGCATTGTCTTCATATATCACTGTTGGGTTTCTTTTGATTGACTCAAGTCCACATTGCTCCTAGATGTGTTAAATCACTGATATCAACCATACACATTCTCGTTCAGCATCATATAGAGCAATTAATTCGGCATGATTTGATGATGTTGTTGTCAATGTCTGTTTTGTTGATCGCCATGAAATTGCAGTATCGCCATATGTAAATACATATTTAGCTTGTGACCGAGTTTTATGTGGATTTGATAAATACATTGCATCTGCATACCCAACTAATTTGGATTTTTTATTCTTTTGGTAAAATAGTCTCATATCACTTGTCCCACAAAGGTAACGAAACACATGTTTACTTCCGTTCGTTCCAATCTCGGCTTGTTGGATCAGATTTATATCTTGCCAATACATTGACAGAAAAAGCAATATCAGGTTTTGTATTATTAGCAAGATACATCAAAGCCCCTATCGCACTTAAGTATGATACTTCTGGACCAAGACCTTCTTTATTCTTTTCTCAGGGACGATAAAGATCTTTTTCTACGTCAAGTGATCGAACAACCATTGGTGTACTTAGAGGATGAGTTTTGTCCATATTAAAATGTTTTAACATCTTCTGGATATAATTTGATTGATGGACAAAAATACAATTATTCGAATGCTCAATCTACAGGCCAAGACATAATTTTGTTACACCAAGATCTTTCGTTTCAAATTCTTTATTTAATAAATTTACAGTCTTCTCGATCTCTTCAGGAGACCCAATGATATTCAAATCATCAACATATACTGCAATAATTGTAAAAATCGAGATTGTTCTTTTAATAAAAACACATGGACTAATTATATTAGATTTGTATCCCACTTTTATGAGATATTCACTTAGTCGATTATACCACATTCAACCCGACTATTTTAGTCCATATAAAGATCTCAGTAACTTTATATAATACATTTCTCGAAGTTTTGATTTAAATGCTTCAGGCATTTTTAGCCTTTTATGGACTTTCATATAAATATCATTATCAAGTGATCCATATAAATAGGCTGTGACTACAACCATAAGACGCATTTGAAGTTTTTCAGTGATTGTGAGACTAATTAGAAATCTGAGAGTTATTGCATCCACTACAGGTGAATACATTCCTTCATAATCAACTCCTGGTATTTGTTTAAAACCTTGGCCCACAAGCCTTGCTTTATATCTCACAATCTCATTTTTCTCATTCCTTTTTATTGCAAATACCCACTTGTAACCTACAGGGTTAACATCTTTGGGAGTTAGGACTACAGGTTCAAAAATATTGCGCTTTTCAAGTGAATCTAATTCAGACTTCAGGGCATCTTTCCATTTTGACCAATCAGTTCTATGCCTATACACTTTAGGAGTTTTTGGCACATAATCATTCTCATTTAGCACATCAGTTGATATAGCATATGCAAAAATTTGATCAACATGTGTTTTATTGCGGTTCCATATTGTATCATTATGTATATAGTTTATTGAGAACTCATAATCATTAAGTACCTGAGTTTCTTCTGGAACTTCATCAACCTCTTCTGGAGTTTTATCGACCTCTTCTGGAGTTTTATCCACCTCTTCTGGGCTTTTATCGATAACCTCTTCTGGGGTTACACCAACTGCTCTATTATGCTCTTTCCTTTTCTGTGGATTTCGATCTTTGGAACCGATTGGTCTTCCACGTTTTCTTTGTATAGAAACCTCTGCTGGGATTATATCAACTCAAGCAAGTGCATTTAAAGCTGGTACATGTGATTTAGTAATCCCTTTGTATCTACAAATGCATTTGATAATTCATTTGTTATTTTTTGTAAATGTATAATCTTTTGAACTTCTAGTTCACATTGACCACTTCGAGGATCAAGATAAAATATTGATGATGCATTCTAAGTTACTTCTTGTTGTTTCAGCTTTTCTTTTTCTCCCCCTAAGATTGGGAATATTATCTCATTAAATTGACAGTTAGCAAAACATGTTGTAAAAACATCTCCAGTTTTTTATTCTAAATATTTAATAATTGATGGAGAGTTAAAACCAATATAAATTCCCAATCTTCTTTGTGATCCCATTTTTGTACATTGTGGTGGAGAAATTGGAACATACACAACACAACCAAAAATTTTAAGATGAGACAAGTTTGGTTCTCTTCCAGAGACCAATTATAATGGAGAAAATTTATGGTAGGCAGTTGGTCTTAATCTAATAAGTTCAGTAGCACGTAAAATGGCATGTTCCCATGCAGAAGATAGTAGATTACATTTCATAAGTAATGGTCTAGCAATCAGTTGCAATTTCTTAATTAATGATTCTGCTAAACCATTTTGTGTATATACATGAGGCACCGAATATTCTAACATAATCCCAATTGACATACAATAATCATTAAAAGATTGAGATGTAAACTCTCGTGCATTATCAAGTCTAATTCTTTTAATTTGATAATCTGAAAAATTTGCTCTCAGTTAAATTATTTGTGCTAATAGCCTAGCAAATGCAACAATTCTTGTTACCAATAGACAAACATGTGACCATTGAGTTGATGCATCAATTAAAACCATAAAATATTTAAATGGTCCACATGGAGGAGAAATAGGCCCACAAATATCTCTTTGTATTCTTTCTAAAAATGAAGGAGATTTTGTTTCAATTTTATTTGAAGATGGCCTAATTATCATTTTTCCAAGAGAGCATGCTGCACATGATAAATCTTTTGATACTAGAATCTTCAGGTCCTTTAGGGGATGCCCATTTTCACTTTCAATTATTCTCCTCATCATAGTGCTACCTAGATGACCTAATCTGTCATGCCACAAAATAAATATCTTTGTGTCAAGTAAATTCTGGTTACTGACCATATTTGATTCTATTAGACTTATGTTCGTACAATATAATCTAGAGGATAAAGCTTCCAGCTTTTCCAATATGATCTTCTGGCCATATTCAATAGATGTTATGTGAAGATACTCAATATTATTTTCAGTCATGGTTTCAAGATGATAACCATTCCTTCTAATATCCTTAAAACTTAGTAAATTTCTTTTGGATTTACTTGAGTATAATGCATTGTTTATAAATAATTTTGTTCCTTCAAGTAACAAAATACAAGCTCTTCCAAATCTTTCAATTAAATTACTAATGCCAGATATTGTATTAACATGTGTCTCTGCATGAGACAATTGAAAAAAATATCTCTTACTTTTTAGTATAGTGTTTGTTGTTCCACTATCGACTAAACATTCATCTTTACTATTTGCCATAGCTTTTCTTGAGCCTCCAATCATATTCTTTTTCCTTGGAACAAGAAAATATATATAAGATCAAATAAAAGGAAAACTAATTTTATTTCATGATAAACTGACTTACAACATATATAAAGAGAAAAAGGAAATTAAACTAAACTTATTATTAAAACAAAAATAACAAAAACTACTTCATGACATTAATCTCTTCATCAATATTTTCAAAGAAATCAGAAACATCTAGGTGTGTATCTATAAGCAAATCATTTGAATCATTTTCAACTAGATTTGTTTCTACTACTTTTCTTTTTTTCTTAATGGATGCTTGGTAGAGTTCGACCAAGTGTTTTGGAGTACGACATGTGCGTGACCAATGGTTTGTCAAACCACATTTAAAGCAAAGATTTTCATGTTTCTTAGAAGGTGAAAAATTATTTCCCTTTTCATATCTCCCAGCATTGTTTTCATTTGATTTAGGATTATGACCATCACATCACCAAACATTAGTGCAACCACTTCCACGACCTTTTCTGGGACCGCGACCACGTCCCCGTCCTCATCCTTGACCTCCTTTAAATGATGTCACATTCACTTCAGGGAATGGACTAGAACTAGTAGGTCGTGATTGATGATTTTTCATCAAAAGCTCATTATTTTGTTACGCAACAAGAAGACATGATATCAGTTCTGAATATTTTTTAAAACCACGCGCTCGATATTGCTGCTGCAGGAACAAATTCGTGGCATGAAATGTAGAAAATATTTTCTCTAACTTGTCTTCATCAGTAATCTTTTTTCCACATAATTTTAATTCAGAAGTTATATGAAACATTGCAAAATTATATTCACTCACAGATTTAAAATGTTGTAACCTTAAATGAATCCATTCATAACGAGCTTTTGGGATGAGTACTTGTTTTTGATGGTCATACATTTCTTTTAAATTTCTCCATAATTCTAACGGATCTTTCACCGTTAAGTATTTAGTTTTTAAATCCTCGTGGAGATGATGACGGAGAAATATCATTACTTTGGCTTTCTCCTGCGGGGAAACCTTATTTCCATCTTTTATTGTTTCTCCAAGATTATTTGTTGTAAGGTAGATCTCGGCATCGAGAGTCCATGGGAGATAATTCTTGCCCAATATATCAAAAGCATTGAATTCAAGTTTAAAAAGGTTGGCCATAAGAACTACAAAAAAAAAAAAGTTACGAAATTAAAATATGCATTTGTATTCAATAAAAATGTAAAGAAAAAGAATCTTAATAACTTCTGGTTATTAAGAGAATTAAGTATTGGATATATAATATATATATATATATATATATATATATATATATATTCATATATTATACTAGACAAAGAACTCCAGGTTCTCTTGTATAAAAATTACAAATAAGAACTTTAGGTTCTTTTTATTTTATTATTAAGAATTTCAAGTTCTTTTCTTTCTTTTTTTTAACAAAAAAAAAACTAAACTATAATAAAAGTTTCTGGCTTTATCATGTACTTAATTTATTATTATCTTCTTGGAATGAAAATATTACTTTCATACAATGTTAAATAAAAAAAAATTCATACGACAAAGAGAAAAAAGAAATAAATTCATAAAGTAAAAGTAAAGATTAATAAGATAATAATCTAGAAAGTACTTTCTTTTAGAAACAAAATCTAATTATAGCAATCTTGTACTTCCACTCAAAAAAAAATCATATCGCAATTTGACTAGAGCAAATTCGTGCTGATAACATATTATAAAATAAAACAAAAGCAGAGAGAGACTAATCTTATTTCTATATTATATCTCAACTTGATTGTGTACATCACCATTCTACAATGTCTCTATTTATAGGCAAAAAAATGTATATGAAATAGAGAGGTGAAGAGGTAAAGAAGGTAAAAGGTCTATATTTCATAACAAACTTCAATTTTTCACATATTTTAGATTCTCTTTTTTTTTTTATTATACCAACATTTCTATTATAGAGATTACTACATTAAAATAACTCGAGTTTAACTATATTTCACTTTCTTCATTTTTCTTAATACATTATTGCTCCCTTTGTTTTGAAACAAGTGTAACAATTGATAATAAAATTTATTACAAAAAAAAATGACGACATTTGCATAATTTTTTTATAATAATGTCTTTTTTTAAAAAAAATTGTCATTACAATCTTCTTATATTATCTTTAATTGAACATTAATAACAAATTTAATGAGAAAAATTTATTATTGCTATATGTAATTTTTAATCAAATATATCAAATTAAAAATGGTCAAATGTTTAAATATTACTTTTTTTGTGAAAAAGATGGAGTATTAATTATCATTAATTGATTAAAAAATAATTAAAATTTACTTATGAGGATATAGGAATGATAGAAATAATATCACAAGTACTTCAAACTTCCTACAAAAAGATAAAATGTAAGAAGTTATATTGCTGTGGTTAGAAAAAGCAATCACAATTGAACTATTTGACCATTCCACATTTCAATTAAAAATAGCCCAAATGAGTAAAAAATTACACATATAAACTTTAATTATAACAACTCAAATGAGTATAATCTCACATAAATAAATAACATAGAGAAAATGAACTCAAATCTTGAATTTGTAAAATATATTACAACACTAAGAAGCATCAGTTTATAAACTATAAACTTGTGCACAACACTGATAGATGTATATTTTATTATAATTAATTTAGTAATTGTGATACAATTTAATAAATGTAGAATAATTTGTTGGGTTTCAAATGAAAAAATACTAGAAAGGGGGTTGAATAGTATTTTTTAAAATTTAAGTCGTGCTTATAAATTTTTACAGTTTTAAGACACTTCTTACTTATTAAAAAGTTTTCTTATATTTTGAAAAAAATTAGCAGCGGAATTTAGCAAACAACCCATTAGTTTTTAGAACAATGACTTAAAGCAGTAATGTCAGTAAGTCTTTACTAAATGAGTTTAGCAGAGACTGAACAAAGTAGGGATAAAGGAAATAAGCAATATAAAGGATAAACAACAAAGTAAAGTAAACAAGAGAATTTTTATAGTTGTTCGGTCTAAACTTACTCCACTCTTCTTCTCTTTACTTGAAAAGACAGTCACTAAAACTGTTCACACAGAACAATAAGCAGCAGGACACTTAGTCCAAAATTACAATGGGTCACTTAGATCAGGTAGTCACACAGACTAACAGCAGATAAATTATCTTGCTTGCTATCTCTAAGCAGTAAGCTCCTTGTTGAGCAGATTAAATAGCACTTGTCCAGTCTTGAATTTGTATCTTCCTGAGTTTTTTGAGTGTCAGATTGTCAGAGTAATTTCTTGGTTGTTCAGTATTCATAAATGAAATTTATGACTCTTATTTATACTACTCTAAAAATCTATTGAGAATTTTGAAATAGATCCGTTGGGAGTTGTACTGCCTTGACAGTGACTTGCACTTTTCCAGTTGTTCCTTGCTTAGTTAAAAAAGATAGTCGTTATTTTGTCTTCTACTGCTTTTTAAAAAATCTCTCTAGGAGTTGACTTAAGCAGAACAAAAGATAGTCTTTTTTTGACACTCTTGCTTGGATAAGGGTAAGGAGTCCTTGTTTATTTTCATTCTAAGTAGGATTATCAAAGTTTTCTTCACATCTTTAGCACCCTTCCTGGTCGATGAGCAGAGTATTCATTTGTGATCAAAATCCTTACTTAACTAGCAGAGTATATCCACCTAACAAGTTGGATATTTTTCTAAGTCCTTTTACATCATATAAGTAATGACTATATTATATCATCAATTTTTATATCAGTAAATATAATTATTTAAGCAATAGTAATATAAGCAGGGGTGTATCAATATAATCAAAAAGCAATTATAATTTTAAAAATTATTTAAGAAATTTATTATTTCTTTAATATATTATAATTTAATAAAAATATGTATATACTTTTATAATGTAATATAAAAATATTTTTTCCAATTTTTAGATATGCATGAACTTTAAAATTATAAATTGAATTAACTTTTTTATTATTTTTTAATACTTTTCAAAATTGACTTTATTAACAAACTTAACATTCTAAATATGATATGAAAATTGATTAGAAAATAATTGAAATAGTTATGATTTGCATTTTTTTTAAAGATAAAGTTAGGGTGTCAGAAACTTTTAGCTTTATAGATCGTTGTGTGAATATTTAGCAGGAGGCTCACGTATATTATTGTCCACCTCAAAATTATAAATATATTATAATTTTTAAAATTTAAATAATAGTACATTAAATTTCAGAAGTGATGTAATTTTATTATTATTATTTTGTAATTTATAATATAAAAATTATCACAGTATAATTTGTTAGATATAAAAGATGATAATGATGTTTTTGAGAATAAATGTGCAACTATAAATACTTAAGGTGTTTTATAAATCTTAGTATATTTGCACAAGTTTTGCATCCACTGATGGTTGACTTAATCATCAGGGGATGAATTGCACTGTACTGCGCGAGTTTTCAGTGTTTACTTGAACGGATTCGGCAGTGTCAAGGAATGACTGTTTGTACTTAAAAAGATAAATATTTCACACAACAGACATTTTAAGAAAAGCCAACAAAGTATTGATGATCAAATTGATAAGTATTTTTAAGAGGCATCAGTTATAAGAACTCATCAGGGAAAACCTAAAAATACTGTATCAAGGCGATGACACAATCAGGGGAAGCTACTAGGGGAACCCGTCAGGCGATAACTTCGTCAGGGGAAGCCATTAGGGGAACCCGTCAGGCGATAACCTCGTTAGGGGAAGCTGTCAGGGGAACTCATCAGGGGATGATCTAGTCAGGGGAAGATGTCAGGGGAAGGCATCAGGGGATTACCTCGTCAGGGGAACCCATCAGGGAAAACACTCTTGTGTCTTGGCTTTGATGACAACATACCTCCCGATGAGTTTGGGAATGACTAAATATGACTTAGGTGATGGCTTATCTTGCGATGAGTTTGGCGACAGTCATTTCTATCCACTGACGACGAGTTTGGCGAGGAGTAAAAAGTGACTTTGGCGATAGTCATTTTTATCCACTGACCACGAGTTTGGCGAGACTTTGGCGATAGTCATTTTTATCCATTGACGACGAGTTTGGCGATGGGTAAAAAGTGACTTTGGCGATAGTCATTTTTATCCACTGATGACGAGTTTGGCGATGACTTAACTTGCCCGACGAGTTTGGCGATGACAAGAGATCAGCTCGTCAGTGGAACCCTTCAGTGGATAACAAGCATGTCATTATATCAGTGGATAAATGAAGCATTGATCAAGGCTCAATTAGGACTTTACATCGGTGAACAAAGAAGCACTGATGAAGTTACCTTCAGTAACTTGTCATCAGTGGATCCAGAAAGACTGATCGAGTCGACATCAGGGCTTGGTATCAGTGGATCGTTATGACCTAATTCACACGTCATCAAAACTTACATGCAGTTCATTGATACTTGGCACGGAAGCAAGGGGTATAACTGAAAAAATATTCATTGAAGTTTGGTTAACCAATAACAACTCTCAAGCATAAATTATATGCAGATCAGGGGATGAAAAAAAAGTAACAAAAGCAAACAGTTGTCTGACATACCACTCCTAAAGGACATTGATGTGACAGAAATGCGGCTATGTTGAAACTTGAAGGATGTCCAGCACGTGGGTTCACCAACTAATCTGCTATACATACAGTAAAAGTTGTTACATGGAAAACTAAGCGAAGAAAGAAGAAGCCACACAACAAATACTAAAAGGAAGTTTTGTAATAGATCTGCAGAAATATATTCAAAGAAAGGAGTAGCTAGTGTTAGTGAAAAAAGAAACTGTAATTTTATTACAGAGAACTTGTAACTTGTTACATAATTTGTAGTTGATTAATCACGTTTCTAATTAAACAGATTTCCAGAAAAATATCAAGTTTTAATATAACTATTTTAACTTGAATGATTGAGTGTTCATTTTAATTTCAATTAAGTTTTTTTGATTTTGTAGCTATTCCGACAATACTTAACAAATTTTAAAAAAAGCAAAAAATTTGTGATGTTTATATTCAACCTCTTTTAATATTTGATTTATTTTGTTTCAACATAATTTATGTCTTAAATATCTAAACATCTCCCTAAAATTATAAAGATACACATAGAGAGTGTAACTTTTTCTGCATGTAGGACATGGATTATCACTTAAAACTCTAAATATAATTTTTTTTTTCTGCGTGTAGGACACTGAACATTATACTATGGTGACACGTGTCTTACACGTCAATATTATTATTTCACGAATACATAAGAGTCTGTCTCCCATTCTCTCCTAGACACCCAGTGTTCTCCACTCATTCTAGCCTCTTCTCTCTTATATTCACCAATTACTTTAGTAAACATTAATTTACATTCTCCACACATTTCATTTTGTCTTTATGTTGTAGATCTATGATAGTTTGCTTAGAAATTTATGTTATTTTCTTCATTATTTCTAAGATCAAGTTTTTAAATTTTCATTTTATTAATTGTTGGCTTCTGGGATGTTATTAGTAGAGTGTGTTCATTTACGTCTGAAAATCTAAATGGGTTTTAAATGTGAACGATTAGCATTCCTCAATTTATATTTGCTAAAAATTACAGAGTATCATTTGATTTTTCAAAAATTGTTTATGTTCAGAAGTTTTAAAGCTCAAATCTTTATAATTTTTTATGTAATTCTTAATAGTGAGTTATTTAAAATGGAAGAACCGTGCTTATGTCTTCAATTTTCCATGGTAATTTTTAATGGTAATTGTGTGCACATGAAGTACAAATGGTTTTGACCTCCTGGTCTAGCTCTACATCCTCTTCCTTCGACTAATTAGGGCAGTTTGATTAAGAAACTATGGAGTTATTAATGATTTCGATTTCCGTAAGATGTTAAGAAGTAGTTAGCACCGAAGAAGTCGCTTAAACTCGATAAAAAAAAAAACTCTACGAACGAAAACGAAACGGATATCTCGAATTAAGTTTTGGCCTGGATCTTGTGCCGGAGAAGTCGGAGTAGTATAAAGAGGAAACTGAGTCTGGTCGAGTGTGTATATTTCGGGCGCAATCAACTCGATGACGGATCGCTCTTACTGAATTAATATAATACCGATAGATAGATAGATAGTTATTCCTCGTAGACAAAAAAGGAACCTGACTAGTGCATTTTTTTTTTCAGCCAAGTAATTTTGTGTGGTTTGTGTCCTTAATGCGCAAAAGGAGTAAACTATATTAATAAAATATAGTTTTTATTTGGCGAAATTTGACTTCTCTTTTTTTATTTTGTGGTCAACTTTCAGTATCATTCTCATTTTTTTTCCCGTCGATTATTCTTCTATTGTTTACTTGACTAGCATTTATGTCCTTGCATCCTATTTTGATGAAAAAAATAGTCACATACTATTTATGTAAATAAATAATTTCGTTATTTCGTAAGTATTTTCAAAAAAGTATTAAATTTATATAAGATAACAACTATGCAATTCAAATAATTTTCTTTTGGCATTAAGTAAATAATTTTAAAATTTAAATAAAATATTATATTAATATTTTTTGATAATTAAAAGAAATTAATAATTAATAATATTAACAATAATTAAATAAACAAAACAAATAAGCCAAATCTAAAAAATAACAACAAATAATAAACTAATACTAGTAATATATGAAACTATTGAGAAATTTATAATTTTAGAAAATATAAAGTAAAATACAATAAGAAATATTAATTGTGTTATCCGTATTTTATTTAAAAAAATGTATGTGTTAACTTTTTTTTCTAACTCCAATTAATGCAATATTTAAATTTGTTAGGAATATTACATTTGGTGATGATGTTTCTACTTAGAATTTATAAGTTTGTAAATTGTACATTGTTTGAAATTATACCATTTGATGATGATGTATAAACACTTACAATTGTTTGATTTGTAATTGTACATGTACCTACAGTAGTACAATATGAAAAACTACTTTCAGAAACTGCAGGTGAGCATTAGGCACTACAATGAATGCATTTGGAGAGTTCAACAAAAGTTAAAGTTGGTCAAGAAAAATTAGCCTATCGAAGACTAAGTTTTTGTTCATCGGAGACTACGTTTTTATTCATTAAGGTTTGATCTATCATAGACTAATGTTGAAACTACCAGAGACTAAGGTAAAGACACTCAATTGCATGAAAGTAGCCATGAGAAGATTTATCTATCGCCAAAGTTGTCGGGCAAATCAAAAACATCGCCAAACTCAAAATAACTATCGCTAAAGTCATTGAGAAATTCTCTATCGCTGAAGTCAAGTGAAACTCAAAATTACTCATCGCCAAACTCATCGGGTAATTTACACTAGCGCCAAAGTGCTCAGGTATCAATGGATAAATTGTGAAGTGCCAAAGTGCTCGGGCAATAGGGAATAAATTTCTCGGCATCAGGGGATAAATTTCTCGGCATCAGGGGATAATTTTCTTGTTATCAAGGGATGGGTTTCTCGACACCAGAGACTATCCATCAGGGGATAAATGATCAAAGACTAAAGATGACATACGGGATGACATACGGGATAACTTATAGAAATAAGTTGTAATTACATACAAACATGCTTATAAAGCTACAAGTGTAAAACCTACAAGCCGCAAATATGAAATACTGCAGAAATAACTTATGGCAACTTGAAGAAGAAATTTGTTAGGTCCCAAAGGGAAAAATACTAGAAGGGGGGTTGAATAGTATTTTTTAAAATTTAAGTCTTGCTTATAAACTTTATAGTTTTAAGATACTTCTTGCTTATTAAAAAACTTTCTTATATTTTGAAAATAGTTAGCAGCGAAATTTATAGCAAAGAACCCCTTTAGATTTTAGAACAATGGCTTAAAGCAACAATGTCAACAAAGTAGAAACTGAACAAAGTCTTTGCTAAATGAGTCTTAGCAGAAACTGAACAAAGTAGGGATAAAGGGAGTAAACAATGTAAAGGATTAAGCAGCAAAGAAAAGTGAGCAAGAAATTTTTTATAGTGGTTCAGTCTAAGCCTACTCTACTCTTCTTCTCTTTTCTTGAGAAGTCACTCACTAATAATGTTCACACAGAACAATAAGCAGCAGGACACTTTATCCAGAATTACAATGGGTCACTTAGACCAAGTAGTCACACATACTAATAGTAGATGTTGTTTCTTGCTTGCTATCTCTAATCAGTAAGCTCCTTGTTGAGCAGATTGGATAATACTTGTTCAAGCTTGGAATTGTGTCTTGCTGAGTTCTTTGAGTATCAGATTGTCAGAGTAATTCTTGATTGTTCAATTCTCATAAATGAAGTTTATGACTCCTATTTATACTACTCCAAAAAATTATTCATTGAGAATTTTGAAATAGATCCGTTGGGAGTTGTATTGCCTTGACAGTCACTTGTACTTTTCCAGCTATTCATTGCTTAGTTCAGAAATATAGTCGTTATTTTGTCTTTTAGTAGTTTTTGAAAAAGCTCTCTAGGAGATGACTAAGCAGGACAAAAAATAGTCTTTTTCTGATAAACTTGCTCGGATCAAGGTGGGAGATCTTGTTATATCAGTTCTTGCTTATTTCCATTCTAAGCAGGACTGTCCTTGAAATTTTCTTTACATCTTCAGCATCCTTCGTGATCGATGAGCAAAGTTTTCATTAGTGATCAAAATCTTTGCTTAACTAGGAGAATATATCCACCTAACAAGTTGGATATTTTTCTAAGTCCTTTTAGATCATATAAGAAAGAACTATATTACATCATCAATTATTATATTAAATAAATGTAATTCTTTAAGCAGTAGTAATATAAGCAGGGGTGCATCAACAATCTCCCCCTAATTGATGATGTCTAAACGAGTTATTTTGATCACCACATCAAGTAGCAAGATGTTTCATTTCATTAAAAAAAAATTGAAGTACAAGAGTAAATGTAAATGAAACAAAATACAATGAAAAAGTTTAAAAACAAATTATCAAAACTTATTCTTGCTAATCTTCACTATCAGCAGATTCTTCAGATCCTTGCTGATCTTCTTCTCCGAACTTTAGCAACTCTAGTCTTCTCCTTTCCTCGGCCTCCTCCCTCTCTCTTTTAATAGCTTCCTTTTCTTGCTTCCTCATCTCCATCCCTTCCTTCTTGTGATTGTACTCCCTTTCATTCTGCTGGTCCCTTAGTCTTTTCATTTCCAGCTCGTATTGCTTGATTTTGGATTCATAGTCTTTGATGCTTGCAAGCAGCTTGAGACTTTCAGCTGGGCCTGACTTCTTTGTCATAACATCCACTTCTTCAAAAGTCTTCTGCAGTCTCATGTATGAAGAAGGATTGAGAATTTGTACAATAGAGTCAGGGATGTGTTTGGGGACTCTTCCTCTGGCCACAGCAGTAAGGGTCACAGCAGGAGCAAGGATAAGAGCAGGAGTTAGAGTAGCTTGATCTTGTTGTTGCTGTGCTGCATCATAATCTCTCTCCCCTTTTTTGATATCATCAACCATCATAGGGAAAAAATCAATGAGCTTGTTGAGAGTTAGCAAGATCTGATCTTACTTACGTTCTATCTTGTTAATTCAGTCTTCAAGCTCTAAGGAAGCAGGAGGAGCCTTTGAACTTTGAGTAGATTCAGCAAGCTGTGAGTTAAGACTTGCTAGGACTTTGTCCATTTTGGAGTCTAGTTCAGCAAGCCTTTTCTTTGTGGACTTTGAAGAGTGTGAGCGAGCTGACTTTGATGGCTTGGAGACAACAGGAGGAGGCTTAGAAGGATAGGAGTCTTCAAGTCCTACTAGAACAGCAGAATTAGATCGAAGGTAGACTTGATGACGTGCACATGAGAAGTCTTCAGTGTAGGGATTAGCAGGAGAAGTATAGTGTTCAACAGCAGGGATATTTGCAGCAGGTATTGGAGGAAATTTGTGTTGGCACAGGTCAACGCGAAATCTTCTAGTAAAATTGGCTGTTGTGTAATTAGAGTGGGAAGTAGAAGTAATAATGTTCCAAGCAGCTCGCTATGGATTTTCAATCAACACAAGAAAATTTGGCACCCTTCTGAAGGAATCTGAGATGGTGCGCATCCCCATCCCACACCAGTAAGCATGAAGCATAGGTAGAAAGTGTAGGAAGTCAGTAGGGAGCATGTACGAAAAGAAGTCATCATTCAGGCCAGGACATAGAAGTCTGCTTCTTGCTGAGGCTTCAGAAGGGATTATTTCTTCTTGGAGTTCTCTTCTTTAGATGACCGACATCCCATAGATGCTGCTCATGTTTGCAACATGAATGTCCTTCCCCCTCTAACTGGATAATTGCTCGAGGAAATGTTCATAGAGAACAATTTCCTTTTTTGCTCTTTCATAGTAAGAGGTATGTCTGACTGGTGCATCAAATCCTAGCTCTTTTAGACGTTTTAGCAGGACACGTCTAAAATGCCTTACTGTAAAGTCTAGATCATATTGGAGGAGGCAATAGTCATTTTGAAGTTCAGCACTGTTATCTTCTCTGAGATCCCTTCTGACCATTTAGATGGCAGCAGCAGCAGCCTTGACCATTCTTTCTTTTGCAGATTCATCAACTAAGGCCTGCTCCCCCTCAGCAGCATCCCCAGTAGCAGGGAGTATGTTGATCTCTTTTTCTTGTTCTCTTCTTTCATCAGCAGGCTCCCCCTCAGCAAGTACTAGGGTTGGTGAGTGGCCACTGGGTCCTTCGAATAATTGTTCAGCAAGATAGTTGTCTGGATTTAGACCTGCTTGTTCTGCATCTTGTATCAGCAAGGCCTTGATAAGTTCTTCAGATTGTTGCTCCATCCACCTTTATGCAGGGATCTCCTCGGAGCTATTAGAGTCACTGCTGCTTGTGTTGGGTTTCGTACCAGAAAACGCAGCGGAAAAAATACGGTTAAAATAAAACAAAAACGAAACCCAAACCCGAGGATCTATGCGAAACAGTTTAATACAGATAGTTCAAGATTTTACCGATTAAAAGTGCGAATCTTAAACTTTGGTGAAGGTGTTGATCGTCTCCAAATCTTTAACGCAACCCAACTGGACAGCGTCTCTACGGTATCCACACGAACACCCGCGAACCGTCTTACGATTCGAGCAAAAAGGATAACAGTACTAGCTGTAAATAATCTGTATCTCTTTTATCTCTCTTAACCTCTCTTATGAGCGGCTACGTCAAAACGTTGGTTTTTAAGAGAAAAATTCTATATCTATCTCTCTATCTCTCTTTTTCATAGAATAGCTGATATATCATATATATATAGCCTTCTATAGAGTAGATTCCAAAACCTAATCTAATTAGGAGATTAGAATCCGAATCCTATATTCATTAGATATATATTTAATCAAGTCTCACTTAATTAATATATGTACAAATAAATATATATTCGTATTTCCTTCTAAAGGACTCTTCTTCATACAGATTACATATATATATATATATATATAATTTAAAGTCATGATTTAATTAAATCAATCTTATTGATATATTAAAATCATTGACATTTAAATTATATCTCCTTGACGAATGTTCTATGTGTGTGACCCTGTAGGTTATTATTACGTTGGCAATAATTTTAAATCATATTATAAAATTATAAACAGTGAGCGGCATCTAGTAATACATCACTGTTACCCAAGTAATAATAAAGTCATAGATTCGACGTTACCTTTTGTGACCAATGTTTCAATGTAATTTAATCCTTTTAACCATGATATCTAAGATTAAATTCAAGGCATGGATGTGTCATCCTCTTTATAATTTAATCTCAGTTTTCTTGATCAATGAGTAAACTATATGAAACAAATCTCTATTTGAGCATGGCCATGCATTTCATAGTTTCACTCAATCAAGAGGCCTATAGATATCACCCCTAATTTATAGGAGGGTTAAATTCCATCTACATCATTCCCATTTCTCACATAACTCATTATGCATCCAACAATCACCTTTATCGTCCACCCGGTTAAAGGTGACTTTTGATAATGTCAAAACGCATAACTCATTATTTAGAAATGTCATGACTTCAGGTCGAAGGACCATTACATCATTGTCACTATGAGAATTACTTATGACACATAGCATAACGCTCCATGTAGAATTCTCATGGTGGGTCTGTCCAGTACTATGTTCTCTAACATGTACCTATGTATCAACTTAATATATCTCGTATATATTTATGACCAATGAGATATAGCCATCAGTTAATCCACATACTAGTCTCAATGTATTATTGTTGTCCCACTGACAATGATACTCGACTAGGGACATTTAAGAATAATGATACTTTACATACTTATATGATCTCATATTCAAGTCACATACTTGAATCCATATAATTAGTATCATTCTTCTAAGGACATTTATTATGTTAACATTTATATTACGCAGTAAATAAAACATAATAAAAGTAATTATCATTTAACCAAAAAACATAACATAAACATGGTGTCACAATCATTACATAATTGGCCACTAGGGCATACACTCTAACAGCTTGACTATCTAATTTTCTTTCCTTTACCTTTCCCTTTCTCAGTAATGTGTTTTCTTTTTGGAGGGGCCACATTGTCTTGAATGACAAAGACAGACAGAACCAATCTCTGAGCAGCAGGAGGCTTGATGGTAGGAACAGGAGTCTCTCATGATTGGTCATTGTAGAAATCTTCCTCTATCATCGGCTCAGGTTTGACCATATCAGCAAGACGCAAGTTGGTGTGCTGCAGTTCTCCAGTAATTTCAACATCAGTGGCATCTTCCTTAGTCAATGGACCTGTGACACTATCAGGAGTGTCAGCAAGCTCCAGGATCTCAGTGATGTTGACCAATTCAGTGGCAGCAACATCACTTGTTGCTGATAGTTCAGTAGTGGGGGTAGGTTGATCAACAACAATGATCGTCCTAGTGACAACATTGATTTCTTTGAAGAGTTCGTCAGATGAACTCTTCCATTTATCAATAGGATCTATCGAAGAGGCAGCAGGATGATACTCGTATATTTCTCTAAATAGATCATCCTCTGCTAATACAGTGGTGATAGGAACAACAAAGGGTACATCCTGCTGTTCTGGTTCCTGCTCCTCGTCAATAGGAGGTTCACCATTCAAACCTCCTTCAGCAATAGCTTGAGCAGCAACGTCCTCATCGTACAATTTCATAAAGAAATTGTACACTTCTCTCTCCTCGGAATCGAGGGTGGTTAGGTCAAACTCTGGATCAGCAACAATTGCCTTAGTTTTCTTCTTCGACCGTTGGATTTGAGCAGCAGCTCTTCTTTTCCTGCTGGGTTGGACAACAGGGATTGTTGCGGTAGTGGATGGTCTTTCAGCAGGATCTTGAATATCTTGCTGTCCCTTAGCAAGGTCTGCCGATTTCTTTATTCTCCTTTCAGCAGCTGCTTTTGCTAGGGCAGTAGGATTTCTTTCATAATTCTGTAAAATGGCGGGAGTAATGATCTTGCTCTTTGGCAGCTTCTTGGATCTAGTCCCTACTGGAAAGTTATTTCTATGAATCCCCTCTAACAGCAGGGACAATGTTCGTCCATGGTGGATCTTGATTTTCTTGTTGCTGGAGAAGAAATCTTTCAGTAGATCGAAGAATATCTGGGCCCAATTAATCTCCTGATTAGACTTCAACAGGGAAACTAAAGAGATGACCTTTGCTGATGCCTCGTCTTGGGAGGTGAACTTGCACAGTAGGGTCTTGTGTAGGATGTCCATGAGGAAGTCCCATTTCTTCAAGAAATCCTTGCTCTTCTTGGTGCTATGATTTCTAACATAGCCAAGATCTTCCAGTACAGCAGGGACTACTGTAGATGGGGGCAACAGGCCCTAACTTGTCATTTGGAGCGTGTCCTTGATACTTGTTGCTATGATCAGTACTTGCTATCCATTCACACGACCACTTATGCTGCTGTCTCTGACTTGTACATTCTGACAGAATTCCCTGAGGATCTCTTCATAAATAGTGCACTCAACAGAGATCAGATATCGAATCCCATTATTCCTCAGCAGCAATATTACTTCACGGATGTCAGCATCTTGCTGAACATCAGCAAAGGAGTCTAGGTCTATGATAGACTCAGATTCAATCTTGTTAAGCCAATTTGCCATTCTTGCTGTGTTTTTGGTTGGAGAAAGTGGTGGTTTTAGGATTTAATGGCAGTGATTACGACATAAGTTTTAGAGAGAGAGAGAGAGAGTATATTTTAGAGAGAAGACAAAGCTATTTGAAGGTGAAAACAAATGAGAAGGGTTAAAGGGTTTATATAGGGGGTGAAAAGAAGTTGAAGATGTTTAGGATAGTTACTGGGATGAGTAGTGGAAGAGTTAGTGGGAGAAAAATTTGTGGGTAGTGGTGAGAATTAATTACCAAAAAGACAGCATCCATAAATAGATAATGGGGCAGAGTGACATTAAATGCGGAGAGAGAAAATAAAAGGCTAAAGTAATGATGGGCTATTTTTACGACGGTAAAAGTGGAAGTGACCAGAGGAAAAATGACA
Organism: Centella asiatica; assembly: GCA_014636745.2. Lineage (NCBI taxonomy): Eukaryota > Viridiplantae > Streptophyta > Magnoliopsida > Apiales > Apiaceae > Centella > Centella asiatica. The sequence continues at coordinate 47,505,308 of CM025783.1, forward strand.
AGTCATTGAGATAACAATAGGATGTTATTGCAAGTCTTTGCTAGTAAGGAGGATTGATGGGTTACAACAAAATATATATCTTGCTTATATCTAGACAGCAGGATCCACTGTCCTTGTTAGTCTTGTAGTTGCCACTGGGAGCTGAATATGAGCAGGGAGTTTGAACTTATAAGTAACAAAAACATCATTTGTTTGTGGTATAAGCAAGGTATTTGACTTAGTTTCTGAAATAACACTTTTGTCAGGTAGGCTTCCCTTTTTGTGAAATTTGTAGTAGGGTCGATGTTGATGAAGACAACTACATTGATGAATACTGCTCAATGTCAGCGGACAACTTTTATCAGCAGACTATGTCAATCATCATGATCTTGATAGGTTTCAGCAGGACATAACGAGTTAACACAGGAGGATTAAAGAGTCTGCTTAGCTATAAGCAGGATCTTTTTCTTCACTTGAGCAAGAAGTTTATCATATTGCTAAGAACATAAGTCCTTTCTTAAGCAAACAAAATGTTAGTGCAACAGAATCTTACTCTAAATTAAGCATGCCTAATGCACTTATTAATTTGTTAAAACGATTTTCATCCAAGGGTTTTGTAAAAATGTTTGCTAATTGATTTTCAGTAGGAATATAGTTTATGTCTATCATTCCTTGCTATACATGATCTCTAATGAAATGATGCCTTATATCTATATGTTTAGTCCTAGAGTGTAAAACAAGATTATAAGCAATGGCTACAGCACGTTATCATCGAATATAGGGATAGACTTGAAATCAAACCCATAGTCAGCAAGTTGACTTTTCATCCACAGAATTTGTGTAACGCAACTTCCTACTGATATGTACTCAACTTTAACAGTGGATGTTGATACAGAGTTTTGCTTCTTGCTGAACCATGAGACAAGTCTTCCTCCTAGAAATTGACATGTACCACTAGTGTTTTTTCGATCAATTTTACACCCAGCAAAGTCAGCATCCGAGTATCCAGCAAGGTTGAAGTTTGAATCTTTTGGATACCATATTCCTAAGTTAGGAGTTCCTCTAAGATATCTGAAAATTCTCTTAACAGAAGCTAAATGTGATTCTTTAGGGTTAGATTGAAAACGAGCATAAATACATGTAGCAAACATAATGTCAGGTCTGCTTGCTGTTAAGTAAATCAAGGATCCGATCATACCTCGATAGCTTGTTATATCTACGAATTTACCTTGCTCATCTTTATCTAACTTTGTTGCTGATGACATGGGAGTTTTCATAGGACTTGTTGTCTCCAATCCGAACTTTTTGAGTAGATCTTTGGTGTACTTGAATTGATTTATGAAAATTCCATCACTACTTTCACTAATTTGAAGTCCAAGAAAGAAATTCAACTCTCCCATCATGCTCATCTCAAATTTACTCTGCATAAGCTTAGCAAATCTTGCACAAAGTTTTTCATCAGCAGAACCAAATATTATATCTTCTACATAAATTTGTACAAGTAGTGTTTTATCTTTATGCTTCTTAATAAATAAAGTGGTGTCAACTTTACCTCTACTGAACCCTTCATTAACTAAAAAGGAAGATAAAGTGTCATACCATGCTCGTGGTGCTTGCTTAAGACCATATAAAACTTTGTCAAGTCTATATACATGGTTAGGATGAGAATGATCAACAAAGCTTGGGGGTTGCTCAACGTATACTTCCTCTTGAAGTTGTCCATTCAGAAATACAATCTTGACATCCATATGACACACCTTGAAGTGTTGATAAGCAGCATAAGCAAGAAAGATTCTTATGGCTTCGAGCCTTGCTACTGGAGCAAAGGTTTTATCATAATCAATCCCTTCCTCCTGTGAGTAGCCCTTAGCCACAAGTCTTGCTTTGTTCCTTATGATGATTCCATCTTCATCCATCTTATTTCAGAATACCCATTTGGTGCCTATCACTATGTGATTTATTGGCCTGGGAACTAAATTCCACACTTTGTTCTTGCTGAATTGGTTTAGCTCTTCTTGCATAGCAAGGATTCAATCAGCATCAGCAAGAGCATCCTCAATTTTCTTTTGTTCCATTTGAGATAGGAATCTTAGAAAACTATTTTCATTTTGAGCAGATCTTCTAGTCTTTACTGAACTTGTGGGATTGCCAATTATCAAATCTTCTGAGTGAGATTTGGTCCACTTCATTCTCATTGGTAAATCTATTCGAATGTCTTGCTGCCTTTGTTCCTCCAAGTTGGGTTTATCATCTTTTGCTATTGCAGGGGTGCTTTCTATTGGAATATTTCCTTCTGAAGGTTCCTCAGCAGGATCTTCCTTAGTTTCTGCAGTCTGTTGACCTTCGTCATGTTCCTACTCAGCTATAAGAGGGAGTGAACCACTTGGTTCCTCATGGTTAGATTCATCAAATACAACATGAATAGATACTTCAACTGTTAAAATTCTTTTATTAAAAACACGAAAAGCCTTGCTATGAGTGGAATATCCCAAGAAAATACCTTCATCGGATTTTTCTTGAAATTTAGTTAAGTACTCCTTACCATTGTTGTGGACATAACAAGGACATCCAAAGATGTGAAAATAGCTGATGTTAGGTTTTATTCCTTTCCATAGCTCGTATGGAGTCTTGCTTAGTGTTGGATGTATGAGAGAATGATTTTGCGTATAGCAGGTAGTATTTACTGCTTCTGCCCAGAAATACTCAGGGAGTCTAGCATCAACAAGCAATGTTCTTCCTGCTTCTTCCAAAGTTCTATTTTTCCTTTCAACCATTCCATTTTGCTGTGGAGTTCTTGGTGCTGAGAAGTTGTGAGTTATTCCTTTCTTATCACAGAATTTAGTAAAGCCTCCAAAGTCGAATTCCTTCTCATGATCACTCCTTACTGACTTAATTTTGAGTTCCTTCTCATTTTGCACTTGTCTGCTGAACTTCTCAAACTCTGCTAGTGCATCATTCTTGTGAGCAAGAAATAATGCCCATGTATATCTTGTGAAATCATCCACAATAGTGAATGCATATTTCATTCCACCAAGACTAGTTGATATAGGGCCAAACAAATCAAAATGTAATAGTTGAAGAGGTATAGAGTTTTATTTTTTAGATTTGCTTAAGAAAGATTGTTTTGTTTGCTTACCAAATTGGCAAGCTCTACATGTTTTTTCGTATTCAAAAGAGAATTTAGGTAAACCTTTTACTAGTTCTTTAGCAGCAAGTTTTGAAATAGTTTTAAAATTTAAGTGTGAAAGTCTCTTATGCCATAACCAACTAGCATCCGTTGAAGCTTTAGCAAGAAAACATGTTGTTTCAGTAGGACTTAACTTAGCCAAATCTACTACATAAACATTACCATTTCTTGAACCGAAAAGCTTCAGAGAATTTGTTTGAAGATCTCTTACTTGACATTGATTGTCTAAGAACGTGACCTTATGCCCTTTGTCACATAACTAGTCTTTCCACATAAGCAACCTTGTTGAAGCAAACTATTCCATTTCCTGCTAAATCATATCCCTTAGTTTTTCCAGAACTATTATCCCCAAAAATTACTTGAGGTCCATCTTTCTCTTTAATAATTGGTGAGCAAAGCTTCATCTCCTGTCATGTGTCTTAAACATCCACTGTCCAAGTACCAAATTTTTTCCTTGCTCACCTCCTACAATTCATAAGCAAAGTCACTTTGGTACCCAACAAGACTTGGGTCCATTTAGGTTAGTACCCTTGAGAACCCATACTTGTCTCATTTTTGGTCTTACAGACCCAATAGTATAGTAAGGATCTGCAAGGCAAAGAGAAGCAATGTGACCAAACCTATGGTAGCAATAACATCTTAAATGCATCATGTTGTGTTGTGTGTGTTGCTTACCTCTTCTCTTTAGTTGAGGTTGTTCCCAGTGTCTGCTCCTAACCCATCCTTTTCTAAATTCCAAATTCCTCGCTTGGTTGTAGCGATGAGCAGGGTGAACATAGCTCTTGCTAAACTTTCCACCTTTGGTCCATTTAGCACCATGTTCTTGCTTATGGTTACGATTAGCAGGGAATTTGTGCTTTAGCAAGGTAACATTTCTGTTACCCTTGGTTTTAGCAGGAGGTTCACACTCTGCTAAATAGATGGAGATTGTTTTACTGATAGATTCAGCTTCACTTTCTCCATTTTCTTCAGCAGGAACTTCACAAGTTCTGGATCCAATTCCTCCTCGATCTAGCAAGCTTCTTTGGCTTTTTAGCAAAGCCAAAGCATTAGAGGATGACTTATTCCATGTGGAGATTGTTGCTGTTAATTTCTCAACTTGGGAGATTAACTTAGACTCCCTCTGTTGAGAGTCTCCAAGATGTTGTCTAAGCAAGGTCCTTTCATCATCAGCAAAAACTAACTCCAAATTCTCAGCTTGCACTTATCAAGTGTAAGTAGGATTTCAGAGTTCTTGCCCCTTAGTTGATCAGACTCTGCTGAAGCAGTTCTCAACAATCTTCTATATCGATGCCACCGAGATGCAACCTCCTTAAGCATGGAGCACAACTCAGCTTCAGTAATGTCAGTAGAGTCGAAATCAAATACTTCAGTGAGATCTGCTTTCTTGTTGGGTTCCTATTCTTTAGCCATTAAGCAGAGATTGACAATTTCTGGTCCTGAATCTTCTGATTCACTCTCACTGTCACTCCAAGATTTTTCAGCAAGGAGTCCCTTGTCTTTCTTGGAAGTGTTATTCTTTTGTTGATATTTCTTGTAGTACTTTTTTCCTTTGCTCTTATCATTAGCAGGGTATTTCTTCTCCTCCCATGTTGTGCTTCAGCAATCAACACCATAGTGTCCTGGTTTCTTGCAGCTATAGCAAAGATCTTTTGAAGTGTCTCTCTTGCTACTACTTCCATTTCTTCTAAAGTTTCCTCTATCTTTCCTCAAAAATCTTTTGAACTTTCTTGCTAGCATGGCCATATCTTCATCGTTGTCTCCAGATTCTGAGTCTGAGTCTGCTATATGCTTAGGCTCAACAGCCTTTAAAGCCACTCCTCCGTCTTTCCTTCTAGGTTCAGTAGTAACATCTCTTTGAGCTAGTTCCATTTCATAGGTGAGCAAGTTTCCATATAGTTGTTGAAGATCAGTAGCATGTAAGTTCCTCATTTCTTTTACTGCAGTGGTTTTAGGATTCCACTATCTTGGTAAAGATCTCATAAACTTGAGATTAATATCCTTGGTGTCATAGGTTTTCCCTAGAGCACATAGATTGTTGAGCAGGACAATGAATCTTTCATACATAGCAGTAAGGTTTTCTCCTTGCTGCATACTGAACATTTCATATTGTTGTATAAGCAAGGATTGCTCATTTTCTCTGACTTCTAATGTTCCTTCATTGAGAACTAGCAAGGCATCCCATACTTCTTTAGCAGAGATGCAATTGGAGATACTTTCAAACATTTCTTCCTCAAAAGCCACGAGAGAATGTTCATTACCTTCTTATTGAATCTTACTAATTTCTTTTCTTCATCTGTCCATTCCTTTCTCTGCTTAGGTACAAGCTTGTTGGGATCAGCAGGGTTTATTTTCTCTGGTATGTAAGGCCCAACTTTTATTGCTTCAAATAATTCTTCATCAATTGCATCAATGTACACCTGTATTCTCAATTTCTAATTAGCAAATCTATCTCTGGTGCACATAGGGGGTTTGCCATCAAAATCACTTCTCAAAGCCATTAAAAATTAGGATCATCTCAAGCTATAGGGCTTAGCAACGAGTGTCAAGCTCTGATACCACTTGTTAGGTCCCAAAGGGAAAAAAATACTAGAAGGGGGGTTTGAATAGTGTTTTTCAAAATTTAAGTCTTGCTTATAAACTTTACAGTTTTAAGACACTTCTTGCTTATTAAAAAGCTTCCTTATATTTTGAAAAGAGTTAGCAACGGAATTTATAGCAAAGAACCCCTTTAGATTTTAGAACAATGGCTTAAAGCAGCAATGTTAATAAGTCTTTGCTAAATGAGTTTAGCAGAGACTGAACAAAGTAGGGATATAGGGAGTAAACAATGTAAAGGATTAAGCAGCAAAGAAAAGTGAGCAAGAGAATTTTTATAGTAGTTCAGTCAAAGCCTACTCCATTCTTCTTATCTTTTCTTGAGAAGACACTCATTAATAATGTTCACAAAGAACAATAAGCAATAGGACACTTTGTCCAGAATTACAATGGGTCACTTAGACCAAGTAGTCACATAGACTAATAGCAGATGTTGTTTCTTGCTTGCTATCTCTAATCAGTAAGCTCCTTGCTGAGCAGATTGGATAGGACTTCTTCAAGCTTGGAATTGTGTCTTGCTGAGTTCTTTGAGTGTCAGATTATTAGAGCAATTCTTGGTTGTTCAGTTCTCATAAATGAAGTTTATGACTCCTATTTATACTACTCCAAAAATCTATTCGTTGAGAATTTTGAAATAGATCCGTTGGGAGTTGTACTGCCTTGACAGTGACTTGTACTTTTCCAGCTGTTCCTTGCTAAGTTCAAAAAGATAGTTATTATTTTGTCTTTTAGTGCTTTTTGAAAAAGCTCTCTAGGAGATGACTAAGCAGGACAAAAGATAGTCTTTTTCTGACAAACTTGCTTGGATCAAGGTGGGAGATCTTGCTATATCAGTTCTTGCTTATTTCCATTCTAAGTAGGACTATCCTTGAAATTTTCTTTACATCTTCAGCATCCTTCGTGATCGATGAGCAGAGTCTTCATTAGTGATCAAAATCTTTGCTTAACTAGGAGAATATATCCACCTAACAAGTTGGATATTTTTCTAAGTCCTTTTAGATCATATAAGCAAGAACTATATTACATCATCAATTATTATATTAAATAAATGTAACTCTTTAAGCAGTAGTAATATAAGTAGGGGTGCATCAACAAAATTCATTGAAGCTGGGCCAATAAAGTTCAGAGAAGCCCATAGAGATAAGTTATATACTGCTGATAGCTTATCTTGGGAACTCCAAGAAGAAATTAGGGAGCTGGTGTAGTGAATATACACCATAAAAGTCACATAACAGGCTGACATCCAAGGAAGGCTGTACCAAGAAGAAAGTTGTGTGACAGAGCTGCAAGTACCAATGAACAACAAAAATATTTTTGGTAACAGCTCAGAATAAAAAGCTTGGAGAACATGGAAGCTGTGTCTATAAATTGATACATAGTAGCTGAGATAAGATAAGATATATACTGTTGTTGCACCCCTGCTTATATTATCTTTGCTTAAACTTTCGTTGTGTTTAATATATAAGAATTGATGATGTAATATAGTCCTTACTTAGACAATGTAAAAGGACTTAGAAAAATATCCAACATGTTAGGTGGATATAATTTGTAGTTAAGCAAGGACCTTTGATCACCATTGAAGTCTACTGATAAGCCTGCTATAAAGGATTCTGAAGATGAAGAATTTTCCAAGTATAGTCTTGCTTAGAATGGAAATAAGCAAGG
>CM025783.1:47546739-47568184 GCA_014636745.2 Centella asiatica
TCTTAGGCAACTTGAAATAAATGACATTAACCCCGATAGTTAGAATTAAGTCATACTTTTGAAAATAAATGAACATGGTATTAAACGTGGTAGGTAGAGCAGGGATGCAAGAAATATAGCAAGACTTAAATGAGATGCTCTTACCTCCTCACTGTAGGGAGGAAAATAAATGCTCCGGTTTATCCTTCGAGAAGAACTGCTGTCTCAAAAAATTAAATTTATGTTTGATGGAGGTTTGGAAAGGTAGAATCAGGGTTACAACAGTGTGGTGTGTATATATATATATATCATTTGATTGAACAACAAGGACAGTCGGATCAACTTGATCTCAGCCGTTGGCTATGAAAAGAAAGGAAATGACTGAAGAAGGAAAGAACGGCTGCTGTCCATTGGTCATCTTTCATAGCTGACTCTAAGGTATGATAGGGATGATGAGCATTTAATGCTGCTGTCCCCCCCCCCCTCAGTAGTGCAGTATTTTAAAAGAAGAAGGGTACTGTAGCTACCCGAGAAACACTCTTTTAAGGGTAGAACAACTCATAACCTTATGAGTTTAACAAAATAAAAAAAAACTCTTGGACATCACATTGCAGATAAATTTTTCATAAAAAAATAAAATTTTCATGAAGAAAATAAGCTAAAATAATTAATTTCATAACGGAATTTATTTACAAATCCGGGTCTTCACAGCCAGTCTAGGAAATTAATCCCATTCAGTTTTTCCTTCTCAAGGACTGATCACAGTGAAAGGCTACTATTGTTGTTGTTTGCCATTAATATCTACAATTCATAAATGCAAAATTAATAAATAAATTTGCAGAAATTTTAATGTTATGTTTTTTATAATGACATATTCAAAATATACCTCCCACTATTTTATTCAAATTAATAGCCCTTACCATTAATTCAGAATTATTTCTTTTAAATACTTCTAGTGAGCCAAGATCCATATTTCATTATGCCCTAAGTTAGCTTCGGCTAATCACTCAAAACATAATTATTTAGGTAGACAACACTTTGTCAATTATATCATATATAACTCTTGGATAGTTTGTTGAACAACATTTGTTCAAGCTCAACTAGTGAACTTATACAAACTCTATACCTCTAAACCCACAATCCTATTATGATAGCCTACTTAAGTCAAACCCAATTTTAACAGTTTGGATATCACAATGTAAACACTACAATCTTTTTGCTCTTTTTAAACTTTAGTTGGCACTAATTGGAAACAGCTACTATGAACAGAAAAAAAAAATATGAACACACAGATTCAAGTTAAAATAGTTATATTAAAACTTGATGTTTTTCTGGAAATCTGTATAATCACAAATGTGATTAAACGGCTACAAAATCTGTAATGAAATTACAGCTTCTATTTCACACTCACTAGCTTCTAAACTTTCTTTGAAATATTTCTCTCGAGATCTATTACAAAGCTTCTCTCTAGTGATTTGTGTGCTTCTCTCTTTTGATCTGTTGGATAAATATCTTTATATATTGAGAACTGCTTTGCATAAGTAGAAGATCAGTGGTTGAACCCACGTGCTGAGACGTGCTACTCTTTTCAACTCAGTCGCATATATGTCACATCGATGTCCTTTGTGATAGACTGCTGTTGCTTTTTGTTGCTTCTTTTTCTTCCCCTGATCTGCGTGCATTTAATGTTCAAGTGTTCTCATTGGACCAAACAAACTTCAAGAAATATCTTTCCAATTAACATCTCTTGCTTCTGTAACAAGCTTCGTTGATTTGAGTGTAAGTCTTGATGACTGGTGCATGTGGTCATAACTATCCACTGATAACAAGCCCTGATGAACTTGATCATTGCTTCTTGGATCTCCTGATGACTAGTCTTTGTTCAAGACTGGATCAGGGCTTCAACCTTCACTTGAGTTTTACTCATTGCTTCTTTGATCCACTGATGTTATGATCTATGACATACACTGACGGTTTTCACTGATGCTGTGCTAAGCTTTCCCCCTGACAAGTGACATGTCTTGAACATGCCCTGACACGTTCCCCTGATGAGTTGGTCGGTCTTAGTCATCCACTGATGGGTTCCCCTTGATGAGTTTCCCCTGATGGGTTCCCCCTGATCGGTTCCCCTGACGGTTCTTAATCAACGAAACTTGTTTAGAATATTTGATGTACGAAATACTTTGACTATTATTAAGTAGCATCAGACATTCTTCTTCACTTTGTCAAGTCCTTTAGATGTTTCATTTTTTGACTTGTTTTGTGAAGTGATTGACCATTCCTTGATGACTAAGATTATCATCAGTGGATGCAAAACTAGTGCTGATCTTAAGGTTTATAATATACCTTAAGTATTTACAGTTGCACAATTTATTTCCTAAACATCATCATCATTAATTAATTCTAACAATAACTTAGAACCAAAAATTTAAAGAATGTATTAATTATAAATGTACCTGAATTAAGTTCTTTTGATCTTAAAATACGGCTTCACTAATACTCAAGTTTAAATCCTTTAAGTCTGGCTTCTTATTCTAAAACAAAAATTTCAGCTGTAACTTTAACTCCTTCTTTTCATTTTGATTTGTTTGACCTTTTCTTCCAGCAGCTTCTTGAACTTGATCTCATTTTCATCAATTGAATCCTTGATTAAGGCAATGAATCCTTCAAGTTCACCTAGGCTTGCTTTTGTTGATCTATTTGTCATAATCAAAGAAAGCAATGTCTCCATGAAAATTCTCGTAAAGTAATCGAAAAGCAAATGGAAGAGTTTGAACTTGTGGCAGTTTAAACAATTTCTCCATCTCTTCAAGTTCCTTCTGAATTTGTTTTCTAAAATTTGAATTTAGGAGATAATTCTCAGGTACAACAAACAACCACTCCAGATCTTTGAATAACCTCACTTCCAGGCTTGGTTTATTTAGACGTAGAGTCTCTCCATCCTTTTGAATGACTGTAAGATACTCCTTGCCATTTTCATTCAATTCCACTTTAATGACCTCAAAACTCTTCTTAAAAGCTTCCTTGATCTCAACAGTGTTGGCCATTCCAATCCTAGATAATCGACTACTACTAGTTTGGATGTTCGATTTTCAAACACAGTCATTAAAGCAGTTTCAGATTTCTTCTAAGGCTCACTCATTATTGGCTTCCTTCTGGCACTCTTTTCAGTCTTCTTAATTTCCTTATTTCTCCTTCTTGTCACTGTAGACTTTTGAGCTTTTGTTCTTTTTATTGTTGTTGCCTTCTTCTTTGCTACTTCCTCTTCCCTATCTGCTGCCATCTTCTCTTCCCTTTGTAATTGCTGAACATATAGTGCATCAACTTCAACTAGTTTTTGCTATTGAGGATAAACTAGCTCTACTTTCCCATCAACTATCAACTCTACTGGAGTGGGAAAGTGATCAGTCTTCATGGCTTCACCTAGTAGCTTAGGCTTCTCTGGTTGAATGGACTTTTTCTTCTTTGGTTCTGCAACCAGGACGCCCTTGTCTTTGTCTTGTTTGGTGGTTGGGGCTAATGCACTAGGAGGAGGAACTGTTGTTGTTGTAGTGGTGAAATCAGTGGAGTTATTAGCCTTGATGGCTGCATCAAGTTCCTTATTTACATTTTGTAGCCTTGTTAACTCATCCATCAAGCTAGCCAAGCTTGCATCTTCAGGGACAACTTCTTTCTCTTGTAGTATCTGACTACTCTACCCCTTTTTGACAGCAGCATCTTGAGAAGTAAGGGTAATAGCCAGAGTAAGAATTTCTTTGGAGAGAAGTTGTGTGAGGTTTTGGATGTCGTGGGAAAATTGATCTTGTTTTTGCAGAATGCACTGGACATTTGATTCTAGTGCTTGAAGTCTCTTCTCTGTTATAGACTGCTCTTTTAGTCGTATTTCAATGGAGTTGAGCATCCTCTTGGGAAGATGGCCTTCAGAGCACTGTCGCATTTTGTTTGTCTCCAGCTCCAATCTGGTCTCGACATTTTGGAATGCAGCTTTGAGACCATTGATCAAGAAGTGCTAGAACTTCATATGTTTCTTGTCAGGTTTGATCAACTCCTCATAGACTGCACTGGGAGTGAGTTCAGCTGCACCAGACCTTAATGTGGTCAAATAATCTTGTCGGAGTTATGCAAATGCCTTCTCCAGTGTATTAGTGTATCTTGCATCCAGCCAAGTGTCCATATTGGCTTCATGATCCTCAACATGCACATGGTCACTTGCAACTTGTGTCTTCATGGCTGATATCCGATCTTGATGTTGTTGAAGTCCATATAAGACTTCAAAGTCAGAATTTGACATATCAGCCAACATTTGAAGTGCTGCTTCGCTTGGTTGTGAGCTTCTCTCAATATCCTCTGTTTGTTGATCTATTGATGTTGCAAAGGAAACTTGAGCTGCAGTGGAGGTGGATGGCTCAGTAAGTTTCAAATAATCACCTACTGAGAATGTAGATTTCTCTCATTTATTTTGTTCAAGGATCTCATCCTTACTTACATCCTCTCATTTTTCCTGGAGTTGGACATCCAACTGCTTTTCCTCTCCTTTTTCCAAGCTGTCTAAAGCTTGACCCTCAAGTGGTTGACTCATCTCTCCTTTTTCCAGGTCAGGAGCTTGACTTTTACTAATTATTCTCTCAACCTCACTCATTTGGATGGTGGCATTCTGTGCTATAGAAAGAGGAGGTAAAGAAGAAGTATTTGTGGCACCAAGGAGAGGGGGTTCCCTTAATAAAGAGGTGGTTAGGGATCTCTTCAAGTTAATGATTGTTCAGTCACGAGTGTTGGTTATTCTTGGAAAAAAGCAAGAAGATTTGAATTATTAAGTTCTAAAGAATCAAGAGTAGGAGAAGAAGTAGGAGAAGATATAGTTTGAAGTGTTGGCTGCTCCTCAAGAAGAGAAATTTGAGGAGCATCAATTTGAATTGACTCTGTGTGTGCACTCCTTGTGTCACTCTTTCTTTTAGTTCTTTTCTCATAATGGCTTTTCCCTTGTTTTTGTACAAGGGGTTGTGCAGACTCTGTACCTATTGTTCCTAGTTGGGAACTATCTTCAATGTCAACATTCTTTTGGGAGGATGTTTCCAGTGTACTGCTTTTCCATTGAACCTCCATTACCTTTTGAGAGGTAATGGATTGCATTTGGCTTAGGGTTATCAATCTCTTCTTTCTCTAAGGAACCACCTCAGCTTCTTTTACTCCCTTGGCCTCACTGTTACCCTCATTTGTTTTTCTCTTGATGGGTTATTTTGTGGCTTTCTATGTTTTTACAACCACAGTCTTTTGAGAAACTGTGGAGGGGGCTGTCGATTGTTGTTGTGAAATAGGTTTTGGAGGATCAACAGGGTTTTTGGTTTGTTGCTCAAGATCCTCAAAGAAGGTCAAAGAGTAAAGATTTGGATACCTATCTATGAAATTGATCTTATGATAGTAGGAAAGGAAAGAGGAATATTTACCTTTGCAGCCTTTTTCTTCACATCAGAAGAGATCCTCTTACTCTGCAAAACAATTGGCACAACTTGCAAACCAGTGATGTTTATGTTAGGAATCAGATAATTAGCTATCATCATCAAAAACCTAGCACAATAAATTTTATTTTTATCACCAGTTTTAAGTTTAGCCATTAAGTTTTTCAGAATTAACAGCCCTAGGTTTATGTGCCTATCATATAACACACTATATACAATCCGTTGTGTTAGTGTAGTAATGACATCATAACCATTGCATTTTGATGTGAATTCTTTTGTGATAATATCAGAAAATAGAGAACATTCCTGCCTATGATGGGGTCTTGTTATTGAGCCTACTGATGCAATTTCTTCATTATAGTGTAAGTTTTTAAACATATCAATAATTTTCACATTAGAAGCAGGAGAGTCAAATATATCATGTGTAGGTAAATTAAGGCATTGTTAACTACTGTATGATCAATAGTATAACAATACTATCATAACTAAATGTTACCACATGAGAGTCATCACTCTCATCCTGGATGGTAGCAGTGGACCACATCACAATGATGATGTCAGCATCCTGTGTGGCATCTTTGTAAATGACATACGATAGCATTGATGTTTGAAGAAAATCTACAAAGGGATGGTACTGTGCCTCAAATTCATTCTCATCGGAGACTCTAGCATAGATGGTTTTGATGAAGTCGAAGTCGCCAAACTTGAAACACAGTTTTGGATGACATTGATGATCTCTGTGAAAACTTTTTTTTTAAAAAAGTAATATAGTTAATTACTATTTTGCCCTCTTTAAAATGAGTTATCAGATACTATCTTAGTCTCTCCCTCGTTCACTACCAGAGACTAATTTAAGTTAGTCTCCGATAGTTCATTTTTGACTAGTCGGAGATTAATGAAAAAAAACTATCAGAGACTAATTTTAGTTAGTCTTCGATAGGTCATTTTTGACTAGTCGCAGACTAATGAAAAATGACTATCAGAGACTAATTTTTGTTAGTCTCCAATAGTTCAATTTTTTTTTTGTCGAGGAGTAGTAATCGAACTATCAAAGACTAAAATTTTTAATTCAAATTAAAGATAATTTCTTATTATATTTATCCTTTAGTCTCTGCTGCAACTTTGTTTCCAAGGTTATCCAATAATCAATTCAATGATTATTAGCTTCTTAAATTCTATCCATAAGAATAGCTACAATCTAGAAATTAAATTCTAGCTTCTAAAATTCTAAGAACTTGCTTTCTAAGACTTACTCAATTTTTAGAAGCGTAATTCAACATACCTAATTCATAGACTAACCTAGTGAATGCAGGTTCATCTAAAGGCTTTGTGAATATATCAACAAGTTGCTTGTCAGTATTAACCCAGTGCAATAAAATGGTACCTTCACAACATGTTCTCTAATGAAGTGATACCTAATATCTATGTTTTTGTTCTTGAATATTCTACGGTTTTCAGTTATTGCTATGACACTAGTATTATCACAATAAATGATAATTTTGAAAATGACATACCATAGTCCAGAAGTTGATTTTTGATCCACAGGATCTAAGCCCAACAACTTTCGGCTGCGTTGAATTCAGCTTTAGCCATTGAGGTTGAAACTGAATTTTTTTTCTTGCTAAACCAAGAAACAAGTCTGCCTCCAAGAAATTGGCAACTTCCACTTATTCTTTTCCTATCAAGCTTACATCCTGCATAGTTAGCATCTGAATAGTCAATTAGTTTAAAATCAGATTATTTAGGATTCCATAACCCAAGATTTGGGGTACCCTTTAGATATTTGAGTTTTCTTTAAAAACAATTAAAAGTGAATCTTTAGGATTAGCTTGAAATCTTGCATATAAGCATGTAGGAAACATTATATTAGGTGTAGTTGCAGTTAGATATAAAAGTGAGCCTATCATGCCCCTATAGCTAGTTATATCAACTTTCTTTCCTTTAGTATCTTTATCTAGCTTAGTGGTTGTAGACATGATTGTTTTTGCAGATTTACAATCAATCAGATCATACTTTCTTAGTAAGTCTTTGATGTACTTAGACTGACTAATGAAAATTCCATCAGTTGATTGCTTTATCTGTAATCCTAACAAATATGTTAACTCACACATTGTGATGGCCCCAAAAATTCCGTACCGGACTTCGGGTACTGTCAATAATTGACAAAAGAAACGTAACAACATTCAAACGTGAAAATCAATAAATAAGAGAAATAAATAGTATTCTCTATTACATTCATCAAAAAAATAAATTCTGACAGCGGAAGTCTATGAGGGGGCCACACAGACCTTACAATCTAAACATTTCAATTATCGCCTCACGCTTCACTCTTCCCCTGAAAGCCATCCATAAGATGGCGATTAGGAAGCAATCATCATGCCATCCTCTCTTTGCCTTTAGAAGACGGCTCAACCTTATCTCCATATACTGTAAAACATTAGATAATAGCAAACATGAGCGATTTACGCTCACAAGTATATAATCATTTATTGGGTGGGCTTTGAAGTATGGATAATCTATTGGTTTAAGTGTTTATGAGGTAGGACAGAAACAATGTCCACACCTCTTTATAACTTAGAGGAAAATAGCTTCCAGGGTTTTCGAGTGATAACGAGGGATTGACCCTTTACTTGAAAGAAATTTTAGATTATTCATTTGCCTTCTCTTTATCAAATAGTGCATCACTTGGCCAGCCTAACCACTATCTAACTTCATCATCTCTTCAACAAATGACATATTAGCCGACCAGCTTGACCATTTGACTTCATCATAATGACATACATAGTCGAAGCAGAAACCTTTTGTCTGCGAGGGTTTGGTTACCGATGGCTCAGTTTTCGTTCCCTATCATTCCTAGGCCCGGGGTGTCAGGCAGATGCAACCCACTAGCCTTTAGTTACCCATACAAATATACTTTACAAGTATGGGATGAGAAAAATTAAGTCTTTTTCTATCCGTATAGGATTTACCTTGGCGATTTAGCGAATTTGAATAGCTAACAACCGCCCAAAGAATGCTTGATTCTAGTACAACATTTTCACGTACATCAGATCAAAATATCATATGTTACTTAACTTTGAAGGAATTAAATCATGAGTATTGACATAAAAATATCTTGGATACATTACACATATCAAAAGAATGATCATGCGTATTAATTGAAAGAAAGTAGATTGAGTATATACTTGCCTTGGTCCTTTCCTAAAAAAATCAAATTCAGATCACTTGTGAGTGAGACACTCTGTAAAACATGCATATAACATGAAAAATTGCCTTTGGCAAAGTTTTGAGAAAAATGCACATGTGATGTCCATTAACTTTTAATGTCTACTTTGACAATTGAACTGTTGAGGTTTTTAAGAAAAGATTTAATTAATAACATCTTAAAATAATTTAATAAAATAATATTTTATACTTTCGAAGACAACTGCACATTAGTGGATAAACGTTGACACATAAAAGTGGTCATCAGGGGCTAAGAATGATCATCGGGGAATAAATTAACCATCAGTGGATAATTTACACTTCAGGGGATGACTGGTCATCAGGGGATGATCTTGGACCATCAAGGGATGATCTTTGATCATCAGGGAATAGTCCTCGACCATCGGGGGATGGTCTTCAACCATTAGGGGATAGTCCTCGACCATCAGGGGATGGTCTTTGGCCATTAGGGGATAGTCCTCAACCATTAAGGGATGAATTTTCTCATCACCAAACTCGTCGGGAGGTAATTATTCAGCGCCAAACACAGTCGTTGAACTCATCGGTGGATAGTTTGTTCAGCACCAAACTCAATGAGTCAGTACCAAACTCCTCAGACACTAACAAAATTTTCTCATCAAAGACTAACAAAATTTTGTTCATCGGAGACTACCAAAATTTTCCCGTTAGAGACTAACAAAATTTTCTTCATTGGGGACTCACAAAATTTTCTCGTCAAAGACTAATATCTTTAGCCTATCTAAAACTAATTCCATACTATCGGAGACTAACTTGGAATCTCTTAGGGACCATTTTATACAGTCAGAGACAAACTTCACACTGACAGAGACTAACCTAGGACTTGTCTCCGATATAGTGGTGACTTCAACACTCTTCAAAGGGTCTTGTTATCAAGAGATAACCATACATAGGTCGACTCTCATCATCTATTTTGTAGTGTGTAACATTCTTATTGTCTGCTAATTCTTATAGACACTGCTAGATTTCAAGAACTCTAGTTGTTAGAGGCTCAAGCATGGTGTTTTAACTACTGATAAAAAGAAATATTTAGAAGTTAATGGTTTGTCTACTAGGTGGTCTTCGACATTTCTTACTCTCATCCTGGGTAGCTTTTGAAATAAATGACATTAACTCCAGATGTTAAAAGAATGCATTAAATCATACTTTTGGGAGTGAATAAACAAAGTATTTTTGCAAACGTGGCACGCATAACAAAACCAAATAGTGCAGGAACAGAGCAGGACTTTAATATAGTGCTCTTACCTCTTTCGTTGAAAAGAAAAAAATTAGAAGCTTGGGTTGTTTTTCGGGAAAGGCAATTTTTCTTGAAAGTGAACCTGGATTTTGTGGGTGTTTGGCTGTATAGAAAATTTATGAAAGTGGGGCTAGGGTTGTACTTCAAATGATATATTTATATCACTTGCCGAGCAACAGGAGCTGTTAGATTGCTTGAGAGTAGGTTTTAGCAGTTGGCTGAAAAAAAGAAAATAAAAAAATAGTAACAAGCTTTAGAATGGAATGATTGGTTTGAAAGGGTGGATGTAACGGTTGCTAAAAGTCAGCCAGTCATCTATTATAGCCAACAATCTAGTGTATTGTCGGAGTAGATTAACTGGTTTGACGAGTCACATGCTCTCAACACTGGCATAGCGTAATTATGTCTCTTCTCTCACCGCAGTGTCTGGTTAAAAAAGACGGTTACTGTAGCTCACACCCGTGTGATGTCTTCCCACATGAAAATTACACTTACTCTAGATAAAAAAATAATCATTTAAAGATTTGAACTCAAAATATATTTAAAATATTTTGGTCATCACATTGCCATAAAATTTTCATTTAAGATATGAATTCATTATTCATACAAAAATAAAATAAATAAAAAAAATTAAATCTTCATACATAATATAAATTAAACATAATATGAATCAATCATACAATAATTCTCATTTTATTTTTCAGGTTCTCACACCCATTATACTAATGTCATATCTAGACTGCATTATCTTTGAATTTTTTTTTACAAAGTTTTTCATTTGTAGATCCAAATATAATGTCATCCACATATATTTGCACAAGTATTAGGTCAGAACCTAGTTTTCTATAAAAAAGAGTTTTATCTATGATACCTGTAACAAATTTATTTTTAATTAAAAACTGAGAGAGAGTATCATACCAGGCCCTCAGAGCTTGTTTCAAGCCATAAAGTACTTTTATCTAACCTGTAGTCATGGTTTGGAAACTTGAGATCTATGAAACCAGGTGATTGTTCAACATAGACTTCTTCTTCCAACTTTTCATTTAAGTAAGCACTCTTGACATCCATCTGGTACACCTTGAAGTTTCTATAAGTTGCATATGCCAAAAAAATCCTTATAGCTTCAAGTCTTGCAACTGGTGCAAAGGTCTCATCACAATCAATTCCCTCATCTTGAGAATAGCCCTTTGCTACCAGTCTTGCTTTGTTCCTTGTGATTGTACCAACTTTATCTAACTTGTTTTTAAAGACCCACTTGGCACCAACTATTGATATATTCCTTGGTTTGGGCACCAGTCTCCAGACTTTGTTCCTTATGAATTAATTTACTTCTTCTTGCATCACTATTACCTAGTTAGGATCTTGAAGTTCTTCTTCAATCTTCTTTGGCTCAATTTTTAAAAGAAAATTGAGGTAAAGACACTCATTTTGTGTTGCACTTCTTGTCCTGACTCCTTCCTCTAAATCTCCAATTATCATATTTGGTGTGTGGTCTCTCAACCATGGTCTTGAAGGTGACATATTCAATCTTGAAGACGAGGCTTCAATGTTTAGGTAAACATTGTCCAGTCTAGTTAATGGAACAGAGATTTCTCCGCCTAAACTAGTGACTTCTTTATTGTTAGCTCCCCTAAGCTATTAATCTCTTCTTGACTATTAACTTCAGTAGTCTCTGATTGTGCACTTGTATTACTAGTCTCTTGTGATTCATTTAATGCTAATACTCTAGTCTTTGATGGGGTATTAGTCCTTGCTTCTTCATACACAACCGTTAACTCCCCCTCACTAATTGAAGGGACATAGTCATCTAGGGGTTGTTCATTAGTCTTTGATGGGTCCTTCCATGTATCCAATTCATTTTCAAATTTGAGAGTTTCATGTAGTCCTTGACTAATCATTCTTGAAATCTTGCTATCATCAAATACTACTTGTATAGATTCCACAATGACCTTTGTTCTTAGGTTATACTCTCTATATGCTTTATGTTAGAAATTATAACATTTAATAATGATGTATAAACACTTAGAATTGTTTAATTTGTTATCGTACATGTACCTACAATACTGCACTATAAGAAACTACTATCAGAGACTGTAGGTGAGCATCAGAGACTACAAGGAATGCATTTGGAGAGTTCAACAAATGTCAAAGTTGGTCAAGCAAAATTAGTCTATCAGAGACTAAGCCTTTGCCTATCGGAGTCTAAAATTTAGCCTATCGGAGACTAAGTTTTTGCCTATCGAAGACTAAGATTTAGCCTATCAGAGACTAAGAGTTAGTCTGTCAAAGACTAAGGAATTAGCCTATTGGAGACTAAGTTTTTGTTTATCAAAGACTAAGATTTAGCCTATCGGAGACTAAGAGTTAGTATGTCAGAGACTAAGGAAATTAGCCTATCGTAAACTAAAATTCTAGCCTGTCGAAGACTGAGAAAAATTAGCCTATTGGAGACTAAAATTTAAGCCTGTTAGAGACTAAAATTTTAGCCTATTAGAGACTAAAATTTTAGCTTATTAGAGACTAAAATTTTAGCCTATCGGAGACTAAAGTTTGTACTATCAGAGACTAATGTTGAAGCTACCAGAGACTAAGGCAAAGACTCTCCATTGCATTGAAGTAGCCTTAAGAAGATTGGATTAAAGCCAAAGTCATTTACCTATCACGAGAGTCTGGGCATTAGGGGACAAATTTCTCGGCATTATGGGATAAATTTCTAGGCATCGAGGGATAAGTTCTCAGGGTCAGGGGATAAATTTCTCGACATCAAGGAATAGGTTTCTCATCATCAGGGGATGAATTTCATGGCACCAAAGACTGTCCATTAGGGGATAAAATGATTAGAGAATAAAAATTACATATGGAATGACACATGCCTGAGTTCACAAATCCACTAACTCAAGTTAAAGGCGGTGAAATTAAAATATAGATGGTGGTCCAATAAAGAGAGACGGGCTACCAAAGAAGTTTCAAGGAGATAAGTTATATACACACAAAGACTGCAAGTGTGAACACTGATATGGAGATAAGTTATACTTATACACAAGCATGCGTATAAAGCTACAAGTGTAAAACCTGCAAGCCGCAAGTGTGAAAACTATAAAGATAACTGTTGGGTTTCGTAGAATAAAACGCAGCGGAAAAATACGATTTAAAATAAAACAAAACGAAACCCAAACCCGAGGATCTATGCGAAACAATTTAATACAGATAGTTTAAGATTTTACCGATTAATTGTGCAAATCTGAAGCTTTGGTGAAGGTGTTGATCGTCTCCAAATCTTTAACGCAATCCAACAGAACTACGTCTCTACGGTATCCACACGAACACCCACGAACCGTCTCACAATTCGAACGAGAAGAGTTACAGTACTAGTTGTACGATCTGTATCTCTCTTTTCTCTATATATCTCTGAACTCCAGTTTCTCTCTTTTGAGCAACTAGGGTTCTTAGAATACGTGAAAAACATTGGTTTTAAGAGAATAGCTGATATATGATATATATAGCCTTTCATAGAGTAATTCCAAAACCTAATCTAATTAGGAGACTTAAAATCCGAATTTTATATTTATTAGACATATATATTTCATCAAGTGTCACTTAATTAATATATATATGCACAAATAAATATATATTCGTATTTCCTTCCAAAGGACTCTATTTCATACAGATTACATATATTAATATATATGTATATAATTTAAAGCCATGATTTAATTAAATCAATCTTATTGATATATTAAAATCATTGACATTTAAATTATATCTCCTTGACGAATGTTCTTTGTGTGTGACCCTGTAGGTTATTATTACGTTGGCAATAATTTTAAATCATATTATAAAATTATAAACAGTGAGCGGCATCTAGTAATACATCACTGTTACCCAAGTAATAATAAAGTCATAGATTTGACGTTACCTTTCGTGACCAATGTTTCAATGTAACTTAATCCTTTTAACCATGATATCTAAGATTAAATTCAAGGCATGGATGTGTCATCCTATTCATAATTTAATCTTAGTTTTTCTTGATCAATGAGTAAACTATATGAAACAAATCTCTATTTGAGCATGGCCATGCATTTCGTAGTTTCACTCAATCAAGAGGCCTATAGATATCACCCCTAATTTATAGGAGGGTTAAATTTCATCTACATCATTCCCATTTCTCACATAACTCATTATGCATCCAACAATCACCTTTATCGTCCACCCAGTTAAAGGTGACTTTTGATAATGTCAAAACGCATAACTCCTTATGTAGAAATGTCATGACTTCAGGTCGAAGGATCATTACATCATTGTCACTATGAGAATTACTTATGACACATAGCATAACGCTCCATGTAGAATTCTCATGGTGGGTCTGTCCAGTACTATGTTCTCTAACATGTACCTATGTATCAACTTAATATATCTCGTATATATTTATGACCAATGAGATATGACCATCAGTTATTCCACATACTAGTCTCAATGTATTATTGTTGTCCCACTGACAATGATACTTAACTAGGGATATTTAAGAATAATGATACATTACATACTTATATCATCTCATATTCAAGTCACATACTTGAATCCATATAATTACTATCATTCTTCTAAGGACATTTATTACGTTAACATTTATATAACGCAGTAAATAAAACATAATAAAAGAAATTATCATTTAACCAAAAACATATCATAAATATAGTGTCACAATCATTACATAATTGGCCACTAGGGCATACACTCTAACAATAACTTATATACAGTCTTGAAGAAGAAAATATGGAAGTTGGTTTAATCAAAACCAGGGAAGCTCACAGAGATAAGTTATTCACTGCAGAGATAATTTATCATGGGCACTCCAAGAGGAAAATAAGGGAGCTGGTGTGCTGATACACCAGAGATGTTACATAACAGGTTGGCGTGCAAAGAAGGTCATGCAAAAAGAAGAAGTTATGTGATAGAGCTACAATTACCAAAGAATATCCAAGATATTTTTGGAGGCAACTTATTGAAGAAACTTGGAGAACAAGGGAGCTATGTCTATTAATAGAGACATGGACCAGCTGAGATAATACATAACTAAGATAATAGAGAACTGAGAATAACAACAAGAATACATATTATCTTAGATTATATAGTAGCTGTAATAAACTTACAAAGAGAGAGAGAAATAAGTTTTCATAACTTGAGAGAAGCTACAAATCATATTCTAGAGTGCAACTATTATATTCAACAGACTTGTTTGAAGCTGGTCATTCACACCAGTGAGCTTTTGTAATATTTTATTGATTTATAAAGTTTAGAAACACTTCTAATATATTGTATTCTTTCAATTCTGTAACTTCTAATATAGTATATTCATTAAACTCACAAAGTTCAGAAGAATTTTGTGGTTTGTATTCAACCCCTCTCTACAAACCATCTTGTGGGACAAACACTTTACTTAATAGAGAGTAACCTAAGAAAATTGCCTCATTAGACTTGTTGTCAAATTTCCCTCTTGTCTCTAATGAGTCTCTCCGAACATAACACTTACAACCAAACACATGAAGAAACTTGAGAGTTGGATTTCTACCAGTCATTAACTCATAGGGTGTTTTATTATAAGTTTTGTTGTTTAAAGACCTATTTTGTGTGAAGCATGTAGTGCTTATTGCTTCTTCCTAGAAGTAGGTTGGAAGCTTGGACTCTTCTAACATTGTTCTTGCTGCTTCAATGAGGGTTCTATTTTTTCTCTCAACAACTCCATTTTGTTAAGGGGTTCTAAGAGCTAAAAATTGATGAGTTATTCCTTTTTCAGTGAAGAATTCATTAACTTGGGAATTCTTGAATTATGTAACTCTATCACTCCTTATAACCCTTACTGTCTTTTCTGACTCAGTTTCTATTTTCTTAATATGATCAAAAATCAATTGAGCGGGTTCATCCTTTGTGTGAAGGTATATTACCCTAGAATACTTGTGTGATTATCCATTATAACCAGTGCATATCTTTTCCTTAAGATTGACATCATATTCATTTGACCAAACAAATCCATATGTAATAATTTTAAGGGATCAGTGATTGATGTTGCTGGTTTGCTCTTGAATGATACACTTCTTTATTTTTCTTTCTAACATGCATCACACAAACCATCTTGTGTAAACTTCAATTGAGGAATGCCAGCTACTATTCCTTTCCTCACCAAATTGTTGATGTTTTTGAAATTTAAGTGGGAGAGCTTCTTGTGTGTTTTCCCAGTGAGATAGCCAAGAACTTGTAGAAGGGGGGGGGGGGGGGGGTTGAATACAAGTTCTTTGAACTCTTTTCGATTACTTGTTCTTCAAGAAATTAATTATAACTTGTTGAAATAAAGAACAAGAACACGAATCAATTTATAAACAATTGCTTGTATTGATTTTTAACAATTGAATACAAATTCTAACAATCACTATAATATGATCGTCAACTTCTTTTCTATTCTGTATAGGAAAAGATACAAACTATGAAAAACCTATACAGGTTCGAATTACAATTCTCTGTAAACCTAATTACAGCTTCTCTAACAACTGAATTACTATTAACTCAGTTCCCAATTCTGAATAAAATTTAGCTTCCTTATCCGAATCAAATACAATCTTTCCTTTTTGATTAGGAAGAGATTTCTGGTTAGTTTCCTTACCAGCTACGTCTTCAATAATATCTTGAACTACGTGGAAGACATTCCTTTTTAATTCGAACTCTGTATCTCTCAAGAAATAAATCACGATTAGTCCCTAATGCTTCATCTTTAGTCTCTGGTGACGTCATCAATTAGTCTCTGGTGCTTTTAGTCCTTGATGACGTCAGATTGTGTAGTCTCAAATAGAGTTATTTAGTCTCCGATGCTTTAAGGCTTAGTCTCCGATGATGTCAGCTTAGTCTTTGATGCTTTTAACTGTAGTCTCCGATGACGTAAGCTTTAGTCTCTGACTCCTTTAGACTTAGTCTCTGATGACGTAAGCCTTAGTTTTCGACTCCTTTAGACTTAGTCTCTGATGACGTAAGCCTTAGTCTCCGACAGGCAAAACTAGTCTCTGATGGATAAAAAAAAATCCTTAGCCTTTGACAAGTTTTCCTAGTCTCCGACAAGCCTTTTCGTAAACTCCAACGGATCAAATACACATTTCGACTTGCTGAAGCTTTGATACTCCATTCCAGCAGTTACTTACAAATAAAGAATAATTGTATCTCTTTACAAATAATGAATGAATTACAAACAAAGAGATAACTACTGGCTACAAAACTTCAGTGTTACTAATTAACACTTTCTATACATTTGTACTCTAAGTAATCTAAAGACAATCATCATCAAATGTTCTAAAACCTAACAATCTCCCCCTAATTATGAATATCAGAATGATAAGCATAATTTCAAGGTTGATGATGATGTCAAAACTCAACATTACAATTACTTAGAAAAAGAATAAATAATTGCTAACTACAAATGTATTCTGAACTAAGATCTTTGATATGTTGTTCAGCTTCCACCAAGACTCAGGTTTAAATCCTATAAGCCTGGCTTCAAAAATAAAAATTACAGCTTATTTCAACAAACATACCTTCCAATACAACCTTTTAGTTTTTTCTTCAGCAATTCCAGCCTTTCTTTCCTATTTCTCCTCAGCAACTCCAGTCTGTCTATCAACAACTTTTTCAGTATCAATTCAACTTCTTCTTTAGCATCCTTGAGTAGACTGATAAAGCCTTCAATGTGTCTCTCACGGACACTATTAATGTCTCTGTTGTAGTTGAAGAAAACTTTCTCTCCATGGAAAGTCTCATACCATAATCTTAGAGGTTTAGGATTAGCTTCCGGCACTGTATCCACCTTATGCATCACCTTCATTACCTTTTGAATCTGGCTTCGAAGATCCATGTTGAGATTAGAAGTCTCAAGCACAACAGTCAGCAACCACTCCAAATTTTCTTTAGTTTGTCCCTCCAAGGCTGGCTTCTCAAATTTCAAAGACTCTCCATCTTTCAAAAAGACATGGAGAAAATCTTTGTTATTTTTACCCTTTATCAGATCAATCTTCTTTGTAGTTTTCTTCAGGGCTTTGATGATTTCTTCTGTACTAGCCATTTCAACCTTGTAAGACTTCTTTGATGACACTGTTTGTGGCTTTGTTAGTCCACTCACAGCCACTAAAGCAGTCTCAGTTGAACTTGGAGGATCTTGAGAGGTAGGCTTCTTGATAGTTTCCTTGATCACAGGTTTCTTTGCAGATTCCTGGACCAAAGGTTTCCTTCTTGATTTCTTCTCAGCCTCTTCCATCTCTTTATTTTTCTTCTTGGTTAAGGCTGCTTTCTGTGCACTTGATCTCCTTGTAAAGATTTTCTTCTTCTTTGCCTCCTCCTCCTCCCTAGCTGCTGCCATATCCTCCTCCTCTTGAAGTTTCTGAGCTAGCAGTGCATCAGATTTATCAGTTTCTGTTCTTGAGGATAGACTAACTCCACTTTCCCATCCACTATTAGTTCAACTAGAGTAGGAAAGTGAGCTGTCTTCATGGCATCCCCCAGTAGCTTGGGCTGTCCTGGTTGAGTAGTGGTTTTCTTCTTTGAATCTTCAACCATAACCCCCTTGCCTTTGTCTTTAATTGTAGGGGCTCGTGCAGAGGAAGAAGGAGAAGCTGCTGTTGTTGCTGTTGTTGTTGTTGTTGTTGGAAGTTGTGTTGTTGTTGCTTTTGTTGTTGTTGTTGGATGTTGTGTTGTTGTTGCTTTTGTTGCTGCTTCAAGATCCGAATGTTTCTTTAGGATCCTGTCCAACATTGCTTGCAATTCTGCATCAAGGACAGGACCAGACTTTTGCTTTTGTACAGGAACATTGGATGGACCACTCTCCCCCTTTTTGACATTAACATCTTTAGGTTGAGAGGAGGTGGCCAGATTTGGAATTGCCTGCATCAGTAGCTGTTCCATTCGGTCTTGTTTTTGGATTAGGAGTTGAATATTTGCTTCAAGGGCTTGAAGTCGACTGTCAGTTTTGGACTTGTCTTTGATAAGAGTATCAATTGCAGTGATAGTCCTTCATAGCACCTTTTGATTTTGTCTGTCTCCAACTCCATCCTTTCCTCTATTTTCTTCACTGCACCATTGATCCCAGTAACCAAGAACTTTGTATGTTTCTTATCCACCTTGGTTACTTCTTCTAGAATATTTTTAACTGATGGTGTAGGGGCAATTGACCCTATGTTGGTCACATAATCTTGCCTTAAATGGGCGGCTGCTTCCTCTAGTGTGTTGGAATAGGTGGCATCCAACCATTCATCAACATTGATCTCTGGAGCTTCTTCGTGCACAGGTTCATCTGCAGGTCGTGTCTTCAATGCAGAAATGTGGTCTTGTCTTTGTTGTAGACCGTATAACATTTCAAAATCAGCATTGGACATCTCAGAAATAATATTTAAGGCTGCATCCCCTGTGCCTGAACTGTTCTTAGTTTCTTCTGTTAGGATATTTGTGGAGGGAGCAGAAGAAACTTGAGCTTCTTGTGAGCTGGTTTCAACAAGTTGTAAAAATGCACCTGCTGAAAATTTCTCTCGTTTATTTTGTTCAAGGATCTCATCCTTGCTCACACCCTCTCCTTTTGCCTGGGGTTGGGCACCCAGCTTCTCTTGCTCTCCTTTTTCCAAGCTTTCTAAAGCTTGACTTTCTTGTTTGTTTATATCCTCTCGTTTTTCCAGGTCAGGAGCCTGACTCTCACTATTTATTCTCACATCCTCACTCATATGGATGGGTGCACTCTGTCCTACAGAAGTGGGGGTTTGAGAAGTACTTGTAACTTCATGGATAGGGGGTTCCCTTTGTATATCTTGGGCTAGGGATCTATCCATGGAATGTATTTGAGAGCTTGTTTTGAGTATGGGCTCCTCTTGGGAAAAATCAAGAGAATTTAAATTTAAATGTGTAATATCAAAAGAATCAAATATGGGAGAAGAAGGAGAAGAATGTACAGTGTGGAGTGTTGGCTGTTCCTCAGACATTGAAAATTGAGAAACATCAAGTGATGACTCTGTGGGTGCGCTTCTTCTGTAACTCTTTTCTTATATTATCTCTCTTTGGTGTTTCTCTTGTTGGTGAACAAGAGGTTGTGCAGACTCTGTACAGTGTGTTCCTGGTTGGGAACTTTCTTCAATGTCAACATCCTTTTGGGAGGATGGTGACAGTTCATTGTTTTTCCTTATAACCTCCATTGCTTGTTGGGAAGCAATGGATTGCTTTTGGCTAAAGGTTATTAATCTCTTCTTTCTCTGAAGTAGAACTTTAGCTTCTGGTTCTCCCTTATCCTCACTTACTCCCTCAATTATTTTTCTTTTTTATTGGGAGCTTCTCGGCTGTCTTTGTTTTTACAACCACAGTCTTTTGGGAAACTGTGGAGGGGGCTATGGATTGTTGTTGTGAAGTGGTTGGAGGATTAATGGGGTTTTGGCTTTCAAAATCCGCAAAGAATTGCAAAGAATAAAGATTTGGAAGCCTGTCAATGAGAATAGCTCTCATGATAGGAGGGAAAAATAAGGGAACCTTTACCTTTGCAGATTTATGCTTCACATCAGTAAAAATTCTTTTACTTTGCAAAACAGTTGGTACAACTTGCAATCCAGTAATATTAAGGTTAGGGATTAGATAATAAGCAATCATCATCAAAAACCTAGCATAATAAATTTTATTTTTATTACCAGATTTCAGTTTTACCAAAAGATTTTGTAGAATTAAAAGCCCAATGTTTAGATGTCTATCATACAACACACTAAAAGCAATTTGTTGTGTGAGTGTAGTGATAGCATCATAGCCACTTGTTTTCCAAATGAGATGCCGAGAACTTGTAGAAGGGGGGGTTGAATACAAGTTCTTTGAATTCTTTTCGATTGACTGTTCTTTAAGAAATTAAACTTTTCTGCGGAATGAAAAAAAAACAATCAAAACTCTATAAACAATTGCCTTTATTTGATTTAACAATTGATTACAAGTTTTCTAACAATCAAAACAAGCTTTGATCGTCAGCTTCTATTCTGTATATTGAGAGAATACAACTCTCTCAATTCTATACAGCTTCGTATTGTTCTTCTGTAATTTTATAATTACAGCTTCTAAAAACTAAGTTACCAAAAACCTAGCTTCCTAATTTAAATCAAATACAATCTTTCCAATTGAAAGATTTCTAACAAGTTTCCTTGTCAGCTACGTCTTCAATAAAGTCTACGTGTGCATGGAAGACTTTCCTTCTTTGATTTGAACTCTAACTCCATCAGTGATTAAGTCCTCGACTAATCTCCGATGGCTTCTTTCATTAGTCCCTGATCACTTCGAGTAATCTCCGATGCTTTAGCTTTAGTCGCTAATGACGTCAGCTTTTAATCTCCGAGGTATTGTGTTAGTCACTGATGATGTCAGCATTAATCTCTGACTCTTTAGTTCCAATCCCCGATGATGTAAGCTTTAATCTCCGATGAACAATCCTTCAATCTCTGATGAACAAAACTTTAATCTCCGATGAAGGATTCTTCAATCTCCGATG
>CM025783.1:47573559-47616533 GCA_014636745.2 Centella asiatica
AAAAAACAGCTACATTCCAGAAATTAAATTCTAGCTTCATAAATTCTGTTTAATTAAAAACAGCTGCAATCCAGAAAATTAATTCTAGCTTCTAAAATTCTGTTTAATAAAAAAACAGCAACATTCCAGAAATTAAATTCTAGCTTCATAAAACTAAACAACTTGTTTTAATCAATTTTTAGAGGCATAATTCAACATTCCTAATTCAGAAACTAATCTAGAAAAGGTAGATTCATCTAAAGGTTTTGTGAATATGTCTGCAAGTTGTTTATCAGTTGTTACCCAGTGTAATTCGATATTACCTTCACTTACATGTTCTCTTATGAAGTGATATCGAATATCTATGTGTTTTGTTCTTGAATGTTGCACTGGATTTTCTGTTATAGCTATGGCACTAGTATTATCACAATAAATAGGTATTTTGGATAATGACATACCATAGTCTAGGAGTTGATTCTTGATCCAAAGGATTTGAGCACAGTAACTCCCAGCTGCGATGTATTCAGTTTCTGCTGTTGAAGTAGAAACTGAATTTTGTTTCTTGCTGAACCAAGAAACAAGTCTGCCCCCAAGAAGTTGGCAGCTTCCACTTGTGCTTTTCCTATCAAGCTTGCAACCTGTATAGTCAGCATCTGAATAACCAATTAGTTTAAAATCAGATTCTTTGGGATACCATAAACCAAGGTTTGGGGTACCCTTTAGATATCTGAGTATCCTTTTTACAGCAATCAAATGTGACTCTCTAGGGTCAGCTTGAAATCTAGCACATAAACATGTAGCAAACATTATATCTGGTCTACTTGCAGTTAGATATAAAAGAGAGCCTATCATGCCTCTATAGCTAGTAATATCAATTTTCTTTCCTTTTAAATCTTTATCTAGCTTAGTGGCAGTAGGCATGGGTGTTTTTGCAGATGCACAATCAACCAAATCATATTTTCTCAATAAGTCTTTGATATACTTGGACTGACTGATAAATATTCCATCAGTTGATTGTTTTATTTGCAAACCTAAGAAAAATGTTAATTCTCCCATCATACTCATTTCATATCTAGACTGCATAAGTTTTGAGAATTTTTTACAAAGATTTTCATTTGTAGACCCAAATATAATATCATCTACATATATTTGCACCAAAATAATATATGAGCCTTGTTTTCTGTAAAATAACGTTTTATCTATGATACCTCTAATAAATTTATTTTCAAGTAAAAATTGAGATAGAGTATCATACCAGGCTCTTGGTGCTTGTTTTAAGCCATAAAGTGCTTTGTCTAACCTATAGACATGATTTGGAAATTTGGAGTCCACAAAACCTGGGGGTTGGCAAACATAGACTTCCTCTTCCAATTTTCCATTTAAGAAGGCACTTTTGACATCCATCTGGTACACCTTGAAGTTCTTGTAGGCTGCATATGCCAAGAAGATTCGTATTGCTTCAAGTCTTGCTACTGGTGCAAAAGTTTCATCATAGTCTATTCCTTCTTCTTGAGAATATCCTTTTGCAACCAGTCTTGCTTTGTTCCTTGTAATTGTACCAGCTTCATCCAATTTGTTTCTGAAGACCCATTTGGCACCAATAATTGATCTATTCCTTGGTTTGGGTACTAGTCTCCAGACTTTGTTTCGAGTGAATTGGTTTAATTCTTCTTGCATGGCAATTATCCAGTCAGGATCTTGAAGTGCTTCCTCAATTTTCTTTGGCTCAATCTTTGAGAGAAAACTGAGATATAAGCATTCATTTTGAGTTGCACTTCTAGTCTTGACTCCATCCTCTAGACTTCCAATTATCAAATCTGGTGTGTGGCCTCTCAACCATGGAATAGCACGTGGCAGATTTGATCTTGAAGTCGAGGCTTCATTTTCTAGATTGGTGTTATCCATTCTAGCTTCATGATCAGAGACTGCTCCCCCTAAACCATTGACTCCTTCATTATTAGCTCCCCCTGAGATATTTATTTCTATAGTCTCTGGTGTCAATATTGTTTCTGATTGTGCATTAGTGACTCTAGTCTCTGGTGAACCATTAGTCTCTGATGTAATACTAATGTCACCAGTCTCTTGAGTTTCTTCTAATATTCTAGTCTCTGATAGAATATTAGATCTTGGCACTTCATGCACAACAGTTAACTCCCCCTCAATTATGTAGGGATTATTGCTATCTTGGGGTTGTTCAGTGGTCTCTGATGGATATTCCCATGCATCCAATTCATTCTCAAAACTGAGAGGTTCATGCAATCCTTGCCAAATCATTCCTGGAATCTTTTTATCATCGAACACGACTTGTATTGATTCCACAATGACTTTTGTCCTTAGATTATATACTCTGTATGCTTTACTTGATAGAGAATAACCTAAGAAGATTGCTTCATCAGATTTATTATCAAACTTTCCTCTTGACTCTGATGAATCTCTCAGTACAAAGCACTTACAACCAAACACGTGTAAAAACTTGAGAGTTGGTTTTCTCCCAGTCATTAACTCATAGGGTGTTTTGTTGTATGCTTTGTTTATCAAGGATCTATTCTGTGTAAAGCAAGCAGTGCTTATAGCTTCCTCCCAAAAATAGGTGGGAAGCTTAGCCTCTTGTAACATAGTCCTTGCTACTTCAATAAGGGTTCTATTTTTCCACTCAACAACTCCATTTTGTTGAGGGGTTCTTGGAGCTGAGAATTGATGGGTTATTCCTTTTTCCGTGCAGAATTCAATCACTTGGGAATTTTTGAATTCTGTTCCCCTATCGCTCCTTATTACCCTTACTGTTTTTCCTGACTCAGTTTCTATCTTTTTGATATGATCAATTATTAACTGAGCAGCTTCATCTTTTGTAAAGAGGTATTTTACCCAAGTGTACCTCGTGTGGTCATCCACTATAACCAGTGCATATCTATTTCTTAAGATAGACATCACATTCACTTGACCAAATAAATCTATGTGTAACAATTGGAGTGGATCAGTGATGGATTTTGTTGGTTTGCTTTTGAATGACACACTTTTTTGTTTCCCTTTCTGGCATGCATCACACAATCCATCTTGTGTAAATTCCAACTGTGGAATGCCAGCTACTAACCCTTTCCTCACAAGCTTGTTAATGCTCTTAAAATTCAAGTGGGAAAGCTTCTTGTGCCAAAGCCAACTTTCATCAGTTGAAGCTTTGCTATAGAGACATGTGATTTGATCAGATGAAGAAA
This sequence comes from Centella asiatica, assembly GCA_014636745.2. Taxonomy (NCBI): domain Eukaryota; kingdom Viridiplantae; phylum Streptophyta; class Magnoliopsida; order Apiales; family Apiaceae; genus Centella; species Centella asiatica. Next base: position 47,576,751 of record CM025783.1, read on the forward strand.
TAAGATTTGTGACATACAAATTTCCTTTTCTTTTTCCTGTCAAAATCACATTCTCAGATTCTTTGTCACTCACTACGCATTTATCTTCTTTAAAAATGACATTGATTCCTTTATCACATAGTTGACTCACACTTAGTAGATTGTGCTTTAGTCCGTCAACCAGTGCTACTTCTGTGAAGATGACATCTCCATGTTCAACACTGCCATATCCCCTTGTATGGCCTTTGCTGTCATCTCCAAAAGTGACTTTTGGGCCACTTTTCTCTTCATACTGTTTTAGCAGGGACTTATCTCCTGTCATGTGCCTTGAACAACCACTGTCCAAGTACCATGATCTCTTCTTTTTGCCCTGCACAGTAGAGAGTAACTAGTTTGAGATTTTTGGAACCCAGACTTTCTTGGATCCTTTCTCACTAGCTGTAGATTCAAGACTTGACTCAGATTGAGTTGATTGTCTTTTAGCAGTTTTGACTTTAACCGGACAATCATTAGCCTTGCTACCTTTTTGTGAGAGATTGCCAAGTTTAGTATTTTCATTTTTAATGCAAAGAAGATCTAACCTTTTTACAGGTAATTTATCTTTTATATTCTTTGACAAGGCAGCCTCTATTATAGGAATTTTATTTTTGCTCCTACAATTAACAGCTATGTGGTTGGGGTTACCACATACATGACATGTCTTTCTAGGAGCATCAGGCATTCTAGCATAATTCGTATGTTTGTTAATGCCTATTTTTCCATTCCTATTTTTCTTCTTTCTGCTTAACTCCACTAACTTTTCAGCCTTTTTGTCTGGAAGAGCTTCCAGTCTTTTATTTAATTGTGTCTTTGTCATAAACCCAATGTTTAATCTTTTTGATTCACTCTTATCAACAACATTAACTGTCTTTTGATCAATTTCTGATTTTGCAGTAATATGTTGATCTAGAGTGTTTATAAATTTAGGTTCACTGACAAGAGATACAAAATTAATTCTTTTAAAACTTGGCTTACTAGTTGAGGAGTTTGCAGCTTCAAATAGATCATTTAATTCTGAATTGTTATCTAGATTTTCATCATAACCTAGTCCAGATTTTTGACCTATTGTTTGATACCCTACCAAGTCAGATAACTTTTTAGAGGAAGTATTCCATTGTTTAATCTTAGCTTGAGCAATTTCAAGTTGCTCTACTAAGTAGTATTCCCTCTTTTTCAAAGCATCAATCATGTGATGAGCTTTGTTTAAGTCCGACTTGATGGTATCAAACTGTGACAATTTCTCTTCAAGAATTTGTTTCTTTTCAAGAGAATGTCACATGATTCTTTTACATTTGTATGTTCAATAGTTAATGATCTAAAACTGACATGCAAATCAGACATATCCTTTTGTATGCTTTCAATGCTAGATGTATCAAGTAAATCAAGCACATTAAAGTTATGATTTGCATCACATACCTTTGTAGAATCACTTGACTCGTCAGTTCGAGCCATTAGGGCAAAGTTGACAACTTCTTCATCAGAGTCGCTATCAATCCAATCCTTTCCCTCAGTTATCAAGGCTTTGCTTTTTGTTTTAGCTTTCTTGTCTACAAAGTCTTTCCTTGATTTCTCATCCTTAGATCTATCACTAGATCTAGGCTTCCTGCGCTCATTGGCAAAGTGCCCTAACCCATCACAGTTGTAGCATCTTATTTTCTTTAAGTCGAAGGTGACTTTTTAACCTTCACGTTTTGGGTTAGGCTTTCTTGACGATTTTCTTCCTTTCCTGCTTGCTCTAAATTTCTTGAACTGTTTGACCATAAACACCATGAATTCCTCCATGTCATCATCAGATTCCAGTTCATCTTCCTGATCAGTCGAGCTAGCATTGGAAGACTCATCATCAAGCTTCTCTTGAGACTTGTTTGTCTCAACCATCAACGCAGCTCCTTTGTCCCTGCCATGCATGCGCTGTCTTTGCTCTACTTCAAGTTCATATGTCTTTAAGTTCCCATAGAGCCTGTCCAGTGTGAGTGTTTCCAAGTCATGAGCCTCTCTTACTGCAGTGGTCTTTGGATCCCAACTTGGTAGGAGAGATCTCATAAACTTGGTATTGACATCTTCATTGTCATAGGATTTACCAAGTATCTTCAAGTCATTAAGCAAGGTGTTAAATCTGTCATAAACAGATGTTATAGGTTCACCAGGCTTTGCTTGAAAGAACTCATACTGTTGAGTCAACAGTGATCTTTTGTTCTTTCGAACTTGGTCCGTCCCTTCACACAGGACTTTGATGGTGTCCCAGATTTGCTTTGATGTAGTGCAGTTTATGATGCTTGTGAACATATTTTTATCAATTCCATTATAAAGTATGTTCATCACCTTAGCATCCTTTAACACTTGCAACTTGTCTTCGTTTGTATAATCACATTCTGGCGCAAGTTCAAAGTGTTCTGGAACAACAGATCCTTCGACAGTTTTTGCAGGAATGAATTTCCTGGGTAGATAAGGACCCTTCTCAATCCTATCTATGTAATCTGGATCTGTTGCTCTCAAATGCATATACATATTTTGTTTCCACATTGGATATTCTTCTCTTTTAAGAATAGGGATTCTGGTACCACCATCTCTACTTCCCGCATACGCCATGATGTTAGAGCTGTTTGCTTCGTCGTTGGCCATCTCTTGGAACGTTTTAATTGAATAAATTCAATTACAGGCTCTGATACCAATTGTTTTCCCAGTGAGATGCCGAGAACTTGTAGAAGGGGGGGTTGAATACAAGTTCTTTGAATTCTTTTCGATTAACTGTTCTTTAAGAAATTAAACTTTTCTGCGGAATGAAAAAAAACAATCAAAACTCTATAAACAATTGCCTTTATTTGATTTAACAATTGATTACAAGTTTTCTAACAATCAAAACAAGCTTTGATCGTCAGCTTCTATTCTGTATATTGAGAGAATACAACTCTCTCAATTCTATACAGCTTCGTATTGTTCTTCTGTAATTTTATAATTACAGCTTCTAAAAACTAAGTTACCAAAAACCTAGCTTCCTAATTCAAATCAAATACAATCTTTCCAATTGAAAGATTTCTAACAAGTTTCCTTGTCAGCTACGTCTTCAATAAAGTCTACGTGTGCATGGAAGACTTTCCTTCTTTGATTTGAACTCTAACTCCATCAGTGATTAAGTCCTCGACTAATCGCCGATGGCTTCTTTCATTAGTCCCTGATCACTTCGAGTAATCTCCGATGCTTTACTTCGAGTAATCTCCGATGCTTTAGCTTTAGTCGCTAATGACGTCAGCTTTTAATCTCCGAGGTATTGTGTTAGTCACTGATGACGTCAGCATTAATCTCTGACTCTTTAGTTCCAATCCCCGATGACGTAAGCTTTAATCTCCGATGAACAATCCTTTAATCTCTGATGAACAAAACTTTAATCTCCAATGAAGGATTCTTCAATCTCCGATGGACAAAACTTTAATCTCCGATGGGCAAAGTCCAATCTCTGATGAACAAAAACTTAGTCTCTGGTGAACTTTTCCCTTAATCTCTGACAAGCCAAATTCAATCTCTGAAGGACTAATAAATTTAAAACAACTTGTTGAACAAACTCAGCAAGTATTCCAGCAGTACATACAAATGAAATTTACAAACAAGAGATACTACTGCTAGCTACAATACTAAAGTGTTACAAACCAACACTTTTCTGTACATTTGTATTCCTAAGTATTCTAAAGACAATCATCATCAAATGTTCATAAAACTTAACACCACTACATTTAGACGTAAATGCTTTAGTGATTATATCAAAGAACAGTGATCACTCTTGCCTTAGATGGGGTAGTGTAATAGACCCAACAAAACTAATTTCAGCAGAATAATGTAAGTTTTTAAACATAGAAAGAAGTTCTTCATCAGAGGCAGGGGAGTCAAAGTTTTCATAGATTGGCAAGTGTAAAGCATTATTAACTACGATATGATCTATATTATAAACAGAGTTTACATACCTGAAACTTACCACAAGAGAGTCAGTGTTCTCATCCTGGATGGTAGCAGTGGACCAGACAGCCGTGAGAACTTCAACGACTTGGACGGGAGCTTCATAAATGGCATATGATAGAGTGGAGTTTTGAAGGAAATCCACGAAGGGGTGATACTGGGCTCCAAATTCATGCTTATTAGCCACCCCTGCATGGTTAGTCTTTATGAAATCGAAATCTCCAAACTAGAAACAAACTGTTTTAGCGGCCATTTGAAGAAATCTGTGAACTTTGAAGAAACTTGAAATAGGGTTAGATTGCAGAGAATTTGCAGAGAGAAAATAATTTCAAAGCTTTGAGAGATTGTGATTGCAATTGTGTTTGATTTTACTTTTAGCAAAGTATTAGAAACGTTTGCAATTCTAAAGATAGTGAACCATTTTTCGATCGTGGGTAGGATAACTACCAGATTATCCTCGATCGGAGATTGCCCTAATCTCTGATAAGGTTACTCATAAGAGACTAAACCAGATTAGTCTCCAATAGTTCATTTTTGATTGAGTCAGAGACTACTTAAAAACGACGTCGGGGACTAATGTAGTCTCCGATAGTTCAATTTTTAATCTAGTCGGGGACTAATTAAAAACGACGTCGGGGACTAAGGTAGTTTCCGATAGTTCAATTTTTAATCCAGTCGGAGACTAATTAAAAACAACTGTTGGGGACTAGTTAGTCTCCAATAGTTCAAATTTTTAATTCAGTCGGGGACTAATTAAAAACAACTGTCGGGGACTAATATAGTCTCTTTCTCTTAAACTTTCAAAATATTTCCAACAATCAAGTTTAATGATTATTAGTTTTGAAAATTCTGTTATTTGATAACAGCTACATTCCAGAAATTAAATTCTAGCTTCTAAAATTCTGTTTAGTTAAAAAAAAAACTTCAATCCAGAAATTTAATTTTTGCTGCATACAACTAAACAACTTGTTTTCAAAAATTAATCAATATTTAGAGGCATAATTCAACATTCCTAATTTAGAAACTAATCTAGAAAAGGTAGATTCATCTAAAGGTTTTGTGAATATGTCTACAAGTTGTTTATCAGTTGTTACCCAGTGTAATTCGATATTACCTTCACTTACATGTTCTCTTATGAAGTGATATCTAATATTTATGTGTTTTGTTCTTGAATGTTGCACTGGATTTTCCGCTATTGCTATGGCACTTGTATTATCACAATAGATAGGAATTTTGGATAATGACATACCATAGTCTAGGAGTTGATTCTTGGTCCATAGGATTTGAGCACAATAACTACCAGCTGCGATATATTCAGCTTCTGCTGTTGAAGTAGAAACTGAATTTTGTTTCAAACTGAATTTTGTTTCTTGCTGAACCAAGAAACAAATTTGCCTCTAAGAAATTGGCAGCTATCACTTGTGCTTTTCCTATCAAGCTTGCAACCTGCATAGTCAGCATCTAAATAACCAATTAGTTTAAAATCAGATTCTTTGGGATACCATAAACCAAGGTTTGGGGTACCTTTTAGATATCTGAGTATTCTTTTTACAGCAATCAAATGTGACTCTCTAGGGTCAGCTTGAAATCTAGCACATAAACATGTAGCAAACATTATATCAGGTCTACTTGCAGTTAGATATAAAATAGAGCCTATCATGCCTCTATAGCTAGGAATATCAATTTTCTTTCCTTTTAAATCTTTATCTAACTTAGTGGCAGTAGGCATGGGTGTTTTTGCAGATGCACAATCAACCAAATCATATTTTCTCAATAAGTCTTTGATATACTTAGACTGACTGATAAAAATACCCTCAGTTGATTGTTTTATTTGCAATCCTAAGAAGAATGTTTTCCTAAATCATATTTTCCTCTTGTTTCTGATGAGTCTCTCAGTACAAAGCATTTACAACCAAACACATGTAAAAACTTGAGAGTTGGTTTTCTCCCAGTCATTAATTCATAAGGTGTTTTGTTGTATGCTTTATTTATCAAGGATCTATTCTGTGTAAAGCAAGCAGTGTTTATAGCTTCCTCCCAAAAATATGTGGGAAGCTTAGCCTCTTGTAACATAGTCCTTGCTGCTTCAATAAGGGTTCTATTTTTCCTCTCAACAACTCCATTTTGTTGAGGGGTTCTTGGAGCTGAGAATTGATGAGTTATTCCTTTTTCATTGCAGAATTAAATAACTTGGCAATTCTTGAATTCTGTTCCTCCATCGCTCCTTATTACCCTTACTGTTTTTCCTGACTCAGTTTCTATCTTTTTGATATGATCAATTATCAACTAAGCAGCTTCATCTTTTGTATGAAGGTATTTTACCCAAGTATACCTCATGTGATCATCCACAATAACCAAAGCATATCTATTTCTTAAGATTGATATCACATTCACTTGACCAAATAAATCCATGTGCAGTAACTGTAAAGGGTTAGTGATTGATGTTGCTAGTTTGCTTTTGAATGACATACTTCTTTATTTCCCTTTCTGGCATGAATCACACAATCCATCTTGTGTAAATTCCAATTGTGGAATGCCAGCTACCAGTCCTTTCCTCACAAGCTTGTTGATGTTCTTGAAATTCAAGTGGGAAAGCTTTTTATGCCAAAGCCAACTTTCATCAGTTGAAGCTTTGTTATAGAGACATGTGATTTGATCAGTAAAAAAAATAAGATTTGCAACATACAAATTTCCTTTTCTTTTCCCTATCAAAATCACATTATCAGATTCTTTGTCAGACACCAAGCATTGATCTTCTTTGAAGGTGACATTGAATCCCTTATCACATAGTTGACTCACACTTAGTAAATTGTGCTTTAAGCCATCAACTAGTGCTACTTCAGTGAAGATAACATCGCCATGTTCAACACTGCCATATCCCCTCGTATGGCCTTTGCTGTCATCTCCAAAAGTGACTTTTGGGCCACTTTTCTCTTCATACTGTTTTAGTAGGGTCTTATCTCCTGTCATGTGCCTTGAACAGCCTCTGTCCAAGTACCATGTTTTCTTCTTTTTGCCCTGCACAGTAGAGAGTAACTAGTTTGAGATTTTTGGAACCCAGACTTTCTTGGGTCCTTTCTCACTAGTTGTAGATTCAAGACTTGACTCAGATTGAGTTGATTATCTTTTAGCAGTTTTGACTTTAATTGGACAATCATTAGTCTTGCTACTTGTTTGTGAGAGATTGCCAAGCTTAAAGTTTTCATTGTTAATGCAAAGATTATTTAACCTTTTTACAGGTGATTTATCTTTTATTCTCTTTGATGATGCAATCTCAGTTATAGGAATTTTATTTTTGCTCCTACAGTTAACAGCTATATGGTTGGGGTTACCACATACATGACATGTCTTTCTAGGAGCATCAGACATTCTAGCATAATTTGTATATTTATTAATGCCAATTTTTCCATTCCTATTTTTCTTATTTCTGCTTAACTCCACTAATTTTTCAGCCTTTTTGTCTAGAAGATTTTCAAATTTTTTATTTAATTATGTCTTTGTCATGAACCCAATATTTAATCTTTTTGTTTCACCCTTATCAACAACATTCCCTATCTTTTGATCAATTTCTATTTTTGCAGAGATTTGTTGATCTTGAGTGTTAATGAATTTGGATTCAATAACAGGAGAGACAAAATTAATCTTTTTATAAAATTTGGCTTACTAGTTGAGGAGTTCGCAGCTTTGATTAGATCATTTAAATCTGAACTCTTGTTTAGATTTTCATCATAACCTAGTCCAGATTTTTGACCTATTGTTCGACACTCTACCAAGTCTGTCAACTTTTTAGAGGAAGTATTCCATTGTTTAATCTTAGCTTGAGCATATTCAAGTTGCTCTACTAAGTAATATTCCCTCTTTTGCAAAGCATCAATCATATGATGAGCTTTGTTTAAGTCAGACTTGATAGTGTCAAATTGTGTCAATATCTCTTCAAGAAATTTGTTTTTTTTCAAGAGAATGTGACGTGATTCTTTTACATTAGTATGTTCAATAGTTAAAGATCTAAAACTAACATGCAAATCAGATATATGTTTTTGTATGCTTTCAATGCTAGATGTGTCAAGTAAATTAAGCACATTAAAATTCTGAGTTGCATCACATACCTTTGTAGAATCACTTGACTCATCACTTCGAGCCATTAGGGCAAAGTTGACAACTTCTTCGTTAGAGTCGCTATTAATCCAATCTTTACCCTCAGTAATCAAGGCTTTACTCTTTGATTTGGCTTTCTTGTCAGCAAAGTCTTTCCTTGATTTTTCATCCTTAGATCTATCACTAGATCTAGGCTTCCTGCACTCATTGGCAAAGTGCCCTAACCCGTCACAATTGTAACATCTTATCTTCTTTAAGTCGAAGGTGACTTTTTGACCTTCACGTTTAGGATTAGGCTTCCTTGATGATTTTCTTCCTTTCCTGCTGGCCCTAAATTTCTTGAACTGTTTGACCATGAATGCCATGAATTCCTCCATGTCATCATCAGAATCCAGTTCATCTTCCTGATCAGTGGAGCTACTTGCTTCATCGTTGGCCATCTCTTGGAACGTGTTAATTGAGTAAATTCAATTAAAGGCTCTGATACCAATTGTTTTCCTAGTGAGATAGTTGAGAACTTGTAGAAGGGGGGGTTGAATACAAGTTCTTTGAATTCTTTTCGATTACTTGTTCTTCAAGAAATTAATTATAACTTGCGGAAATAAAGAACAAGAACACGAATCAATTTATAAACAATTGCTTGTATTGATTTTTAACAATTGAATACAAATTCTAACAATCACTATAATATGATCGTCAACTACTTTTCTATTCTGTATAGGAGAAGCTACAAACTATGAAAAACCTATACAGGTTCGAATTACAATTCTCTGTAAACCTAATTACAGTTTCTCTAACAACTGAATTACTATTAACTCAGTTCCCAATTTTGAATAAAATTCAGCTTCCTTATCCGAATCAAATACAATCTTTCCTTTTTGATTAGGAAGAGATTTCTGGTTAGTTTCCTTACTAGTTACGTCTTCAATAATATCTTGAACTACGTGGAAGACATTCCTTTTTAATTCGAACTCCATATCTCTCAGGAAATATATCACGATTAGTCCCTGATGCTTTATCTTTAGTCTCTGGTGACGTCATCAATTAGTCTCTGGTGCTTTTAGTCCCTGATGACGTCAGATTGTGTAGTCTACGATACAGTTATTTAGTCTTCGATGCTTTAAGGCTTAGTCTCTGATGAAGTCAGCTTAGTCTCTGATGCTTTTCACTTTAGTCTCCGACTCTTTTAAACTTAGTCTCTGATGACGTTAGCCTTAGTCTCTGACGGGCAAAACTAGTCTCTGATAGAAAAAAAAAAAATCCTTAGTCTGTGACAAGTTTTCCTAGTCTCCGACAAGTCTTTTTGTAAAGTCCAACGGATCAAATACACATTTCGACTTGCTGACGCTTTGATACTCCATTCCAGCAGTTACTTATAAATAAAGAATAATTATATCTCTTTACAAATAATGAATGAATTACAAACAAAGAGATAACTATTGGCTACAAAACTTCAGTGTTACTAATTAACACTTTCTATACATTTGTACTCTAAGTAATCTAAAGACAATTATCATCAAATGTTCTAAAACCTAACATTGTGCCAAATCTAGCTTTCACTTGCAGAGGCTTTGCTGTAGAGACATGTGACTTGATCAGTAGAAGAGATCAAATTTGCTTTGCATAGATTTCTTTTTCTCTTCCCTGTTAATATCACTTCTCCAGTCTCCTTGTCACACACATGGCAGTGATCTTCTTTGAAGGTGACATGGAATCCTCTATCATATAGTTGACTCACACTTAGTAGGTTATGCTTTAAGCCATCAACTAGTTATACTTCAGTGAAGATGACATTTCCATGTTCAACATTGTCATAGCCCTTTGGATGGCCTTTGTTGTCATTGGCAAAGTGCCCTAACCCATCACAGTTGAAACATCTTATTTTCTTCTTATCGAAGGTCACAGTTTGACCTTCTCGTTTTGGGTTAGATTTTCTTGATGATCTTCTCCTTTTTCTACTAGCTTTAAATGTGACGACCCCAAAAATCCCTTACCAGACTTCGGGCACCATTAAAAATTGACAAGAGAACAGCTATAACATCCAAGCATACATATAATTAAATAAGAGAAGTAAATTGTATTCTCTATTACATTCATCCATAAGTAAAAATTCTAACAGCGGAAGTCCAAACGAGGGCCCACACAGGCCTTACAATCTAAATAATTCGATAATTGTCTCACGCTTCACTCTTCCTTGAAATGCCATCCATAAGAGGGCAATGAGAAAGCGTTCACTATGCCATCCTTTCTTTGCCTTTAGCAGACAGCTCGGCCTTCTCGCCATAACCTATAAAACATTACATAATAACAACATGAGCGATTTACGCCCGCAAGTATATAATCAAGTATTGGTGGCTTTAAAAATAGGAGAATTTTCTTGGCTTAAGTGTTTATGAGGATTGGACGGGAACAATGTCCACACCTCTGAATAACTTTGAAGAAGAATCTATATATAGGTTCCAAGGTCCCCAAATGATAACGAGGGATTTGACCCTTTACTTGAAAGAAATCTTGAATCGTTCATTTGCCCTCTCTTCTTCAAATAGTGCGTCACCTGGCTGACTTGACCACTATCTGACTTCATCTCTTCATCAAACAACATATCAGCCGACCAACCTGATCGCTTGACTTCATCATAATGACATACGTAGTCGAAGCAGAATCTTTAGTCTGCAAGGGTTTGGTTACCGATGCCTCAGTTTCCATTCCCTATCATCCTTAGGCCTAGGGTACCAGGCAAACGCAACCCATTAGCCTTTAGTTACCCACATGGATATACTTTACAAGTTTGGGGTAAGAAGAATTTAAGTTTTGTTATATCCGTGTAGGATTTAACTTGGCGCGTTAGCGAAATTTGAATGACTAACGTCCGCCCAAAGAATGCTTGATTCTAGAACAACATTTTCACATACATCGGATCAAAAGATCGTACGTTACTTAACTTTGAAAAGATTTAATCATGAGTTGACATAAAATATCTTGGATACATTACGCATATTGAAAGAATGATCATGCGTATTTATTGAAAGAAAGTAAAGTGAGTATATACTTGCCTTGGTCCTTAGCTAAAAATGTTAACTCAAATCACTTATGTGCGTGACACTCTGTAAAACATTCATATAATCATGAGAAATCTATATTTTTTGATAAAAATATGAGAAAAGATGCACATGTGATGTCCGTGAACTTTTAAACGTCTAAGTTGACCTTCGGAACCTTTAAGGTTTAATAAATAATTAACATCATCATAAAATAATTTAAGAAAATAATATTTTATACTTTCAAGACAAACTGCACATCAGTGGATAAACATTGAAACATGAAAAGTGATCATCAGGGGTTGCAGTCTCGTTCCTTAGGGGAAGTGAGATGGCCATCAGGGGAATAATTTGTCATCAAAGGATAATTACCCATCAGGGGATGTCTCTCGGCCATCAGGGGATAGCCTTCAACCATCAGGGTATAGTCATCAGGGGATGTGTTTTCCCAGTGAGATAGCCGAGAACTTGTAGAAAGGGGGGGAGGAGTTGAATACAAGTTCTTTGAATTCTTTTCGATTGCTTGTTCTTCAAGAAATTAATTATTACTTGCGGAAATAAAGAACAAGAACTCAAATCAATTTATAAACAATTGCTTTTATTGATTTTAATAATTGAATACAAATTCTAAAAATCACAATAATATGATCGTCAGCTTTTTTTTTTTCTGTATAGTAAAGATACAAACTATGAATTCTATACAGCTTTGAATTACAATTCTGTAAACCTAATTACAGCTTCTAAAACTGAATTACTCAGTTTCCTATTCTAAATCAATAATGATTTAGCTTCCTTATTCGAATCAAACACAATCTTCCCTTTTTGATTTGGAACAAATTTCTGGCTTGTTTCCTTAGCAGCTACGTCTTCAATATTAACTTGATCTACGTGGAAGACATTCGTTATTCAATTCAAACTCTGTATCTCATCAGAAAATAATTCATGACTAGTCCCTGATGGCTTCAGCTTTAGTCCCTGATCGAGTCAACATTTAGTCTCTGATCTTTTAGTCTCTGATCAGGTTATGTAGTCTCCGACAGAGTTATTAGTCTCCGATGCTTTTAGGCTTAGTCTCTGATGCACTAAGCTTAGTCTCTGATGACGTAAGCATTAGTCTCTGATGCTTTATTCTTAATCTCTGATGACGTAAGCCATAGTCTCCGATAGGCAAAGTACTTAGTCTCTGACAAGTGTTGCCTTAGTCTCCGATAAGCCTTTTTGTAATCTTCGACAGATCAAATACACACTTTGACTTGTTAAAGCTTTGATACAACTTTCCAGTAGTTACTTACAAATAAAAAATAAATCTATCTCTTTATAAGGAATAAATAAATTACAACCAAAGAGATAACTACTGGTTACAAAACTTCAGTTTTACTAATTAACACTTTCTGTACATTTGTATATCTAAGTAATCTAAAAACAATCATCATCAAATGTTATAAAACCTAACAAGATGACTCACCCATCAGGGGATGCCTTGTTCATCGCCAAACTCGTTGGGTGACAACTTGTTCAGCGCCGAACACAGTTGGCTATCGCCAAACTCTTCGGGAACTAACATTCTTAGTCATCAGAGACTAATGTTAACCCCTCAGACACTAATGTTAACCTATCAGAGGCTAATGTTAACCCATCCGAGACTAATGTTATCTCGTCAGAGACTAACAATACTCATCAGAGACTAACATTAACTCATCAGAGACTAACATAACTCATCAGAGACAAACATATCTCATCAGAGACTAACTTCACGTTGACAGAGACTAAGCTAAGACTTGTCTCCGGTACAGGGGTGACTTCATTACTCAATAGAGGGTGGTGTTATCACCAGGTGACCAAGACCACGACTAGGGCAACTCTCAACATCTCATCTGCAGTAAGTAGCATTCTTATCGTGTACCACAACTCATAGATGCTACTAACCTTAAGGACTCAGGTTGAAGAAAACTCAGGCATGGTGTTTCATTACTGATAAAAGGAAATGTTTGGTAGTTAAAATTTGTTTACTAGGTGGTCGTCAACAAATCTTACTCTCCTCATAGGTAGCTTTTGAAATAGAAGGCATTATTGCTAGATGTTAAAAGCGTGCATTAAGTTATACTTTTGAAAGTGAACGAACCTAGTATGCTCACCAACATGGCATGCATAACAAAATAAAGTGCAAGAACAGAACAGAGCTTTAGTATAGTGTTCATACCTTTTTGGTTGTAAGGAAGAAGTTAAAAGCTTGGGTTGTCCCTTTTGAAAGACAGTTGTTCTTTAAGAGTGAACCTAGATTTTGTGGGTGGTTTCCGTATAGAAGATTTATGAATGTGGGGCTAGGATTATAACCAGGAGATATATATATATCTCACTTGCAAAGCAACAACAACGGTTGGATTATTTGGAAATAGATTTTAGTCGTTGGCTGTGAAATAAAATATCAAGCTTTAGAAAGAAGTGATTGGTGAGAAAGGGTGGATGCAACGCCTGCTAAAGTCAGTCAATTATCAACATAGCCAACAATCCAGTGTATTGTTGAAGTAGATTAGCTGGCTTGACAGTCACGTGCTCTCAATCCTGACATAGTGCAATTAATACTTTTATCTCACTGCCGTCTTTAGTTCAAAAACAGGTACTGTAGTCGTGTGTTGCCTTCCCCACGTGAGAAAAATATATACGTACTTTAGATAAGTGCTTCAATAGAAATAAGGAGAAATATGATAATAATAAAATAATCATTGAGTTCAAAAAATTATATTTAAAAACTTTTGCATATCACATTGCTATAAGATTTTTTTAAACTATGAATTTATTATTCACACCCAAAATAATAACAAATATAAAATAGGAAAAGAAAATAATTTAAACCTTCATACATAAAATTATTCATAAAGTGAAATAAATCATACAACGAAATTCTTCTTATTTTTCGGGTTCTCACACTAAATTTCTTGAATTGTTTCACCATGAAGGCCATGAATTCTTCCATGTCATCATCAGTGTTGGATTCAGATTCCTCATCAGTCGAGCTTGTAGTATAGGTTTCCTCATCAAGCTTCTCATGAGACATCTTTGTGTCAACCATTAATGCAGCTCCTTTGTCCCTGCCATGCATCTTTTTTCTTTGCTCCACTTCAAGTTCATAAGTCTTTAGATTTCCATAGAGCCTGTCGAATGTGAGAATGTCCAAATCATAAGCTTCCCTTACTGCAGTTGTTTGTGGATCCCAGCTTGGTGGAAGAGCCCTCATAAATTTGGTATTAACATCTTCATTATCATAGGACTTTCTAAGTATTTTCATGTTATTTAGCAAAGCATTGAATCTATCATAAACTGATGTTATTGATTAACCAAGCTTTGCTTGAAAGAATTCATATTGTTGTGTTAACAATGACCTTTTATTCTTTCTTACTTGGTATGTTCCTTCACATAGGACTTTGATGGTGTCCCAGATTTTTTTGATGTTGTGCAATTGATGATGCTTGTGAACATATTCTTATCCAATCCATTGTAGAGTATGTTCATTACTTTAGCATCTTTCAACACTTATAACTTGTCTTCATTAGTATAATCACTCTCAAGAGCAAGTTCAAAGTGTTCAACAATTATTGTTCCTTCCACAGTTTTTGAAGGAACAAATTTCCTTGGTTGATAAGGACCTTTCTCAATCCTATTAATGTGATCAGGATCTGTTGCTCTCAAGTGCATGTACATCTTTTGTTTCCTGATAGGATATTCTTCCCTTTTTAAAACTGGAATTCTGGTTCCACCATCACGACTTCCTGTATATGTTATTATGTTAGAGTTGTTTCCTTCATCATTGGTCATTCTTGGATCTTGTTAATTGAAATATATCAATTAAACGCTTTGATACCGTGACAACCCCAAAATCCCTTACTGGACCAGGGCTTCGTCAAAAGAAGGAAAGATAACTTCACATCCACTCATAGCATAGATACTAATAAAAAGAATTATTAAAGAGTTATTACAACCCAAAATATTACATTGTCAGCGGAAGCTAATCTATCTCTATTTTATGGTACATAACATCACAACTTCAAAACATCATCCTTCCTTCCTTCCTTATCGGCACTCAAAAAGGGTTAGCCAAACTCAGTAGCCGATCATCTTTGCTTTCCCCTTGTCAGAGTGTTTAGCCTTTATACCCTGCCCTACAAGACAATAAAATTCAAAAAGAATAAGCGATTTACGCCCAATAAGTATATAAACAATTTGGGGAAGCAAAACTAGAATGTTACTAGGGATTCAATTCTGTTGAGAGGCTCAGTGGAACAATACTAATGCCTCAGAAATCTTTAAATAATCTTTAGGATTACTGATGATAAACAATGTGTAATCCTCCTTGAAGAAAAGCAGGTATTCACCTGTGTACAACTTTCTCAAAATATCCATCGGGCGCTAAACCTGTTGGATCTGCTAACCATACAGTACACAGCTGGCCTAACTGTGACCACATGATCCCTCCTTGTGTGAACATACGTAGTCACTTAAAATTCCTCTAGGTCAGGTGAAGAACAAATCAACACCTTTCCTTTCCTCTAGCCATCCATGTGGCATAACGCATTTAAGGGACATATCATTCTCATTTGTTGCACAGATATAAAATTGAAAAATAACTGATAAATCAAAGCTCTGTTATATCCATGCATTTTCATTCATATCATGCTAGCGGAAATTAAAGCATAGCATTCTGATTCACAAGGAAATTTAAACATAAAAGTCATAACCTTGTACGCATGTCGAATCAATTGATCATGCGCTTAACTGAAATAAGCATAAGAGTGAGAATATACTTGCCTCGGTCCTTTGCACACAATCAAATTTAATTTACTCGTGAGTGTAAGATTCTGTAAATCATGCATATAATATTTTAATACCTTAATAAGAATTATGAAAGAAAATGAATATGTGATGTCCTTAAACTTTTAATGTTTCAAATCTGACATATGAACCGTTGAGGTTGAAGGAAGAACATTATCAAATAATTTAAGAAAGTAATGTTTTATAGCTTTAATGTCAGACTGCGCATCAGGGGAAAATCTTCCACGTCAGGGGATCCTCTGTCATCAGGGGATAACTAGTCATCAGGGAATAACTGAACATCAGTGGGTAAACTTCTCATCAGGGGATGTTTCACCCGTCAGGGATATCTCTCGGCCATCAGGGGATAGCCTCTTGGCCATCAGGGTATCATTCACTCATCAGGGAATAGTCATCAGGGGATGACTTCCCCATCAGGGGGTGACTTCCCCATCAGGGGACAATTTCCTCACCGCCAAACTCGTCGGGTGGTAACTTTGACTATCGTCGAACTTTCTTGGCTATCAGGGAATGATTTGTTCATCATCAAACTCAGTTGGCTATTGCCAAACTCCTCGGGAACTAATATCTTTAGTCATCCGAGACTAACATATTTTGCCCATCAGAGACTACGGATGACATCATCAAGGACCAAACTTAGCCTATCGGAGGCTAATGATAACATCATTAGAGACTAATTTAAATTTCCTTCATCAGAGACTAAAATTATCTTGTTAGAGACTTATATTAACTCATCAGAGACTAGAATTATCTCGTCTGAGACTAACATTAACTCATTAGAGACTAGAATAGAGCTTGTCTTCATTTCAATGGAAGGCCTAACATGAACAAACTCAACCTAGGATGCCTCATGAAAATGCAAAAGAATATAATCCTTTATAGTTTTATTCCTTCTTGAAAACTTAGCATACAAGGTTAATAAATCTTTGATGCTATGCACGAAAGAAACTGAGTAGAGTACCAGGTTCTTACCTCTTTGTCTTTAAGGGAGAAATTTAAAGCTTGTCTGAGAATAATTTTTCAAGAGAAAGATTTGGAAATTTATGAAGATGGTAAGTTTAGAGAAGAATTTTAGAAGAAACAATTTTAGAAAAGAGATTAAAATTTTACCTACGAATGAGGTATTTATAGCAGATTAAGATTAAGCCTTAAGATAAGATGATTGGTTAATCTAGACGGTAAAATGACTGTTTATCATTACTCTTTAATAGCTAACAACGTAATAAGCAGCTGCTGTCACACATGCACATAAACTTCATCAACTAATGACACACAAGCAGCTTATTAATCAAACAACAAATGCACTTATGAGATCATTTTCCTTACGTAAGCCATTCAAGTTGTTTTGAATGAGAATTTCCAATCATCATACTTGTATTCCTTTAAAGAATTCATGAACATTACCAATAATATACATACCTAAATTAACTGCCCCAATTTCAAACATCCAAAATCGTAATATGAACTATACACGTAAATAGCGTACATAAATTCATGAAACAAACACATAGAAAATTTTCGGGTTCTCACATCCTCCCCACCTTAAGAAAAGTTTCATCCTTGAAACTTAGCTACCAAAAAAATGGGGGTACCTGTCAATCATAGCGCTTTCAAGCTCCCAAGTAGCTTCCTCTACACTATGATTTCTCCATAACAATTTTACGGAAGGAATCTCTTTATTCCTAAGAATTTTAACCCGTTGATTTAAAATCTGGACAGGGACCTCTTTATAATTTAAATCCGATTGCAGCTCTATCTGTTGATAATCGATTATTCCTCTATGGTCTGCTTTGTAAGGACATAATACTGATACGTGAAATACATCATGAATGTGGCCCAAAGCCAGTGGTAGTGCCAATTGATAGGCCACTTCACCAATCTTCCTCAATACCTCAAATGGTCCTACGTAGCGGGGACTTAACTTCCCTTTCTTACCAAAACGCATTACACCCTTCCAGGGTGACACTTTCAATAATATATAACTTCCAATTTCCAAGGTTTGATCCTTTCTGTACTGATTAGCATACTGTTTCTGTCGGTCTTGAGCTGCCTTCATTCTTATTCTGATCATCTTGATCGCCTCTTCAGTTTGTTGAACTATCTCTAGTCCAATTAGCTTCCTTTCTCCCACTTCATTCTAGTAAAGTAGGGTTCTACATTTTCGACCATACAATGTTTCAATGGGTGCCATGCCGATGCTGGCATGATAACTATTATTGTAAGCGAATTCAATTAGTGGTAGATGGTTGTCCCAATGGCCTTTGAAATCGAGAACGCAAGCTCGAAGCATATCTTCTAGTGTTTGAATCATGCGTTCAGATTGACCATCTATCTAGGGGTGATAAGCTGTGCTCATATCTAGTCTTGTTCCTAGATATTCTTGGAAGCTCTTCCAAAATCTTGAAGTAAACCTCGGATCTCGATCAGAGACGATGGAGACTGGCACTCCATGTCGACTCACAATTTCCTTAACACATAACCTCACCATCTGATCCATCTTGTATGTGTACTTGATGGCCAAAAAGTGTCCTGATTTGGTCAATCTGTCGATTATGACCCAAATGGCATTCAATCCTCCGAGTGTGGTTGATAATCCAACTACGAAGTCCATCGTGACAAACTCCCATTTCCACTCAGGAATTTCCAATGGTTGAAGTAGTCCACTTGGTTTTTGATGTTTTGCTTTAACCCTTTGACATGTTAAACATCTACTCACCCACTCAGCTATTTTGCTCTTCATGTTGGGCCACCAAAAGCTTTGTTTCAAGTCTTGGTACATCTTCGTGCTTCCTGGATGAATGGAGAATTTTGAGTTGTGGGCTTCGTGCAGAAGTTCTTGCCTCAATTCAGTCTTCGCAGGAATCCACACTCGACCTTCATATCGCAGCAATTCATTGTTGTGCATGCGACATTTGCCTTTCTCTTTCTTAATTAACCTGTCCATTTCCTTGCAATGCTCTTTTTATGCGACTTTAATGAGGTCGTGCAATTGAGGTCGAGCTTGAATTTCTTCTTCCATATCTATCTTCTAGGTTGTGGTAAGGGTATGAAGCTGTAGGCATTCGAGTTCTTTTCTGACATCCTCTTGGATGGTTATCATATTCAGTCTTTCAAAATGACTGCGCGCGTCTACAACCACATTCGCCTTTCCGAGATGGTAGTTGATAGAACAATCATAGTTTTGAATCAATTCTAACCAATGCCTTTGTCGCATGTTAAGCTCTTTTTGCGTAAATATATACTTCAAGCTTTTGTGGTCAGTATATATCTCGCACTTCTCACCATAAAGGTAGTGCCTCTAAATCTTCAATGCAAAAACGATAGCTGCCAATTCTATGTCGTGCGTAAGGTATCATTTCTCGCAATCTTTTAGTTGTCTTGAGGCATATGCAATTACCTTGCCATGCTGCATCAAAACTGCTCCAAGTCCTTGTTTTGACACATCACTGTAAATAATGAATTCACCCTTGTCATTCGATAATGTCAGAACAGGGGCTATAGTCAACCTCATCTTTAATTCCTGAAAACTCTTCTCACAATCAGGAGTCCAAACAAATTTTGTAATCTATCTTGTCAAGTTTGTCAAAGGCATAACTAATTTTGAGAAGTCTTTAACAAACCTTCTGTAGTAGCCTGCCAAACCTAAGAAACTCCTTACTTTGGTTGGATTTGTTGGTCGAGGCCACTTCATGATTGCTTCTATCTTATTGGGGTCCACTGCAATACCAATTTCGTTGATCGCATGACCAAGAAACTTTACTTCCTTTAGCCAAAATTCACATTTGGAAAATTTGGCGAATAACTGCTCATTTCTTAGAACTTCCAATGTTATCCTTAGGTGTTCCTCATGCTCTTTCATCATCTTCGAATAGATAAGAATATCATCAATGAAAACGATAATGAACTTATCCAAGAATGGTTTGAAAACACGATTCATCAAGTCCATGAAAGCTGCTGGTGCATTTGTTAGTCCAAATGGCATTACTAAGAACTCATAGTGACCATAGCGAGTTCGGAATGCTGTCTTCGATATGTCCTCCTCCTTGATCTTCAACTGGTGATACCTTGAGCGAAGATCAATTTTTGAGAAGTACCTTGCTCCTTTAAGTTGATCTAAAAGATCGTCTATCCTCGACAGGGGGTACTTATTCTTGATCATGACCTTGTTCAACTCTCGATAATCAATGCAGAGTCTCACCGATCCATCTTTCTTTTGAATAAATAATACTGGTGCACCCCAAGGTGACACACTTGCCCTAATCAATCCTCGATCTAAGAGTTCTTGTAACTGCTTCATCAGTTCCTTTAGTTCGGATGGTGCCATGCGGTACGGGGCCTTGGAGATTGGCGTGGTACCAGGGATCAAGTTGATTTCAAAATCCAATTCTCTATCTGGGGGTAGTCCAGGCAACTCTTCTGGAAATACGTCTGTAAACTCCCTTACCACAGGAACATCCTCGATCTTAATTTTATCCTTGTCGGTATCGTGTATGTAAGCCAAGAAGGCTTCCCAACCTTTGTGAATCATCTTCTTTGTCTGGATCATGGTCAAGAACGGCGATGATTTTACCATCTTGGTGCCATGGAACCAAACCTTCGCCCTCTGGGGAGATTGCAGGATTATTCGTTTCTTCTTACAGTCAATATTGGCCTAGTATTTGAACAACCAATCCATTCCCAATGTTACGTCGAATTCTCCCAAAGGAAAAGGAATAAGATCAGCAAGAAACTCGTGTTGATCTATCTTCAAGGTGCAGTTAGGGTAAGCATGAGAAATGCTTACCACCTCACGATTGGCAACTACTATTTCTAAGGGCTTAGGTAGAAGTTCAGGCCGATATAGCATATTCCTAGCTAACCGTTCAGATATAAAACTTCAAGTAGCACCCAAATCAAACAACACATGAGCAGGAAAGGAGTTTACTAGTAGTGTACCTATTACCACATCATCAGAAGCCACAGCATCTTGCACGGTCATGTTGTAAGTCCTCGCTTGTGGTCGCACCAGTACAGTGTTGGCTCCCATCAACATTGGTTTGTCACCTTTCTTTTGAGGGCAATTGGGAGAGATATGCCCTTCCATTCCGCACGTGAAACATGTCCTTACTGTGGCAAGCGGTCTGTTATTTTGCTGAGGTTGTTGTTGTGGTTTTCCTTGGGGTGGCGCAACAGCTGGGTTTAAAGTCAAACAATTTGAGGAGAAGTGCCCTGGTTGACGACACTTGAAGCAAACATCCTTTTCTCTCAAGCATGGGTTTGTGCCATGGTTCTTCCCGCAGTTTGCACACACAGTAGCCCTCCTTGCAATGCCATCAGATGATTGCTCCCTCCGCTTCCTCTTTCCACTGTTGCTCAGACTAATATTGTTGTTGCTTCCCTCTTCCTTCTTTATACCACCAAGGTTCTGATAGTTTCCTCTATCGTTTCCCTTCCTCCTATCTCCCTTCTTGTTCTCCTAATTGAACTCATGTATTGTTTTATTGATCCATTCTGCGATTCTTGCTTTTTCCACAACTGCATCAAAAGTTTTTAGCTGGAAAATTGCTACTTGCCTCAGAATCCAAGGGTTTAACCCTTGTTCAAATCTTTGGGCCTTTCTCCCATCATCACTCACCTGATGAGGAGCATACCTCATCAATTCATTAAACTATGCCTCATACTCGTCCACTGTCATGGACCCTTGCTTTAGATTTAGGAACCTCAGTTCCATTGCATTGGAGACACTAAGGGGGTAGAACTTTTTCCTAAATTTCTGAGTGAACTGTTCCCAGGTTATCATAGTGTTAGTGTTCCTTGTAGCTTCCCTTTTTGTTAACTCCATTTTATTGGCACTTTTCCACCAGTGACTTGCTTCCTCTTTCAGCATGAAAGCTGCGTACTTAGTCTTGCAATCTTCTGGTACGTCCACTAAGTCGAAGGCTTTTTCGATCTCCTCTAACCAATACTGTGCTATAGTGGGTCCTCCCTTCCCATCAAAGGTCGGCGAGTTGATGCCAGTGAACTCTCTAATACCTGGCCCACGAGCAACAAGTCTTGGGGGTTGAGGTGGTGGTGGAACTGGTTGGTTTGTGGCCATAGCCTCACAAATAATCTAAAGAAATTGAGCTAGTGGGTTGTCAACTGCATTCCTGGTAGCATTGTTGTTGGCAGAATTATTCTCATTGACAGGGGGTGGTGGTGGAACATATGGGGGAATGTGGTTCATCGCTTCCACCTCCTCAGAGCTGTCGTCCTTTACGAAAACTTTGTAAGCATTTTCAGCTTGATTTTCTCTTTCCACACGTGCCGAATATTCAAGCCTTAGTGTGTTGTTATTTTGCCTAAATGGTGGAGCTATAACCTGTAAAAGTTCAAAGCAAGATACAATTGTCGATTCTACAACAGAGTATGAGTATATAGCTACTTCAGAAGCAACTAAAGAAGCTGTTTGGATTATGAAGTTCATCACTGAACATAATGTTGTTCGAACCATTATTGACCTAGTTAATCTCTACTGTGACAACAATGGAACCATTGCACATGGCAAGGAACCAAGATCTTACAAGCGATCCAAGCATATACTTAGACAATATCATCTCATCTATGAAATTATTAACAGAGAAGATGTATATATATGCAAAATATCGACAGATGAAAATGTTGCAGCTATACTGAATACGGCTCAGCCACAACAGAAGCATGATGGTCACACTAGATCCATTGGTATTAGATACTTGAATGATTGACTCTAGTGCTAGTGGAAGATTGTTGGAGTGTATGCCTTAGGAGCCAGTTATTTGATAATTGTCATGGCGTAATTGTGCTTATATTTTGATTTAATTAATAATGTTTAGTTTATTATGCTTCAATTTACTGTGTGATATAATTGTTAAGATTTTAAACATCCCTAGAATAATGAATACAGACTATATTGGTTCAGTAATGTGACTTGGAACATGAGATCACATAGTTGCAAAATATATCAATATTCTTAAACATCCTTAGTTAAGTATTATTGTTAATGGGACAACAATGATATATTGAAACTAGTATGTGGGTTGACTGATGACCAAATCTCATTGGTCATAGATATGTAAGATATCAAGTCAACACATAGGTACATGTTGGAGAATAGTGTATTGGATTGACCCACCATGAGAATTCTACATGGTCCTTCAACCTGAAGTCATTACATTTCTACATGAGAATTCATATAGTTTAATATCACCAAAAGTCATCTTTAACTGGATGGACCATAAAGGTGACTGTTAGCTATATTATGAGTCATGTGAGGAATGTGAATGATCTAGATGGGATTTTCCTTCCTATGTATATTAGGAGTGTTATCCTTGGGCCACTTGATTGAGTAGAACAATGAAATGCATGGTCATGCTCAAATAGTGATTTATCTTTTACAGTTTACTCATCCATCAAGAAAACACAGATTAAATTATAAAGAGGATGACACACTTTATGCCTTGAGTTTAATCTTGGATATGAAGGGCAAAAGGAATTATATTACACTGAAATCACAAGAAAAGGTTATGTTTAATCACTAACATTATTATTACTTGGGTAAGAATGATGTATTACTAGATGTCGCTCATTGTTTATAATTTATAATATGATTATAAAATTATTGCTAACATAATAATAACCTATAAGGTCGCACACTAATAGCATAATTAAAAGGAGAATTAATTCAGATATTAGATTTTAAATAAGTAAATATGATTGGCTTATTTAAAATTGTAGTTGAGAATTAATACAAGTAATTGACTTAGTCAATTATAATAGCAACTGCAGAGTATTAAATGTTAATAGTTGTTGCATATTTCAACTTGCAAGAGGTGGTTAGGCACCTCTGTCTAGGTTCATTGTATCTAGACACACATCTGTCTAGGTTCATCATATCTAGACAAACCTTTGTCCAGGTTCATTGTATCTAGCCACCTTTGTCCAGGTTCATTGTATCTAGCCACCTTTATCCAAGTTCATTGAATCTAAATATATATATGATATATATGAAGATCTATTGGTTGAAAGGGGTGGTGGAAGAGAAGGTATCCACCTCTATCCAGGTTTATTGAATTGAAATATATATGATATATGTGATGATCTATTGTTTAAAATGGGTGGCGGAAGAGGAGGTTAATAGCCTATAAATACTCATCTTCCTCTTATCTCCTTTATGAGATATGTTAGACATATACATAGATAGAGATATATACTAGATATACACAACCTTCAGTTCTTTATTATACTCTGTATAGCAAAGAGTAGAGAAGAAAAAAAATAGATCAAACTAAGAGATTGAGATAAAAGTTGTTCTTTGATTTCCTTTTGACTAGTAGCATATCAGGGAAGTCATTCATCTCCTTGGTTGAGTTATATGCTCGTGTGGATACCTGTAGAGGCTTGGTTTAGTTGGATTGAGCTTGTGGTTCATTACTATCTCTAGCAAAGTTTAGAATCTACAGCTTGAATAAGTACTCTTTTATCAAATCTGTATTTCCTATTTTGCATAGACGCCAGTTGGGGTTTCAATAAATTGTTTTAATTTATTGATTTCGCTGTGTTTATGTTCATGAAACCCCAACATGTTGCTAGATGCATTTTTACATTTAAAAGCAAGGTAGTTAGGGTTCCCATACTTCCAGCATTGCTTCCTAGGAGCATTTATGGTAGGAATATAATTAGTGTATTTGTTAATTCCCTCCTTACCGTTCCTGTTCTTTTTTAGCTTATCCTCTAATGAGTGAGTTAGCTTTGGATTAGAGCTTTTGGCTCTGAATTCATTCAATTTCTTTTTTAGCTCACTCATTCTTTGTTCTAGCACTGCCTCCTTAGTCTTTTCCTCAGCTTCTGCCTTAATAAATTTTATCTTTTTAAAGGTTGGGGAAGTAGTTACTAGAGTACTCTTACTTGTTCTAGCTTCTATAGTTCCAGTGATTGGCAACTCCTCAATCACTGACTGCTTTCCTTGGACCTTATTATAGCCTAATCCCTCAGTTTGACTAGTGCTATATTTTTCTATTGTCTCCTTAACTATTTTAAAGGAGTTGGTCCATTCTTTGATGATGCCCTGATCTTTCTTAAGTTGTGCTCTTAACCATTCCTCTAATTGTTTAGCACATGCAAGATCATCTTATGTCTTTTCGCACTCTTTCCTAACTTGTTCTAGAACACCTAATTCAAACTATAAGAAGGAATTTCTATTTTTTAATAGTTCATTAGAGTCTATGAGTCTAGCATTTTCTTTTATTGAGCATCTAAGTGTTTCATTCAAATTGTATATATCTTTACACATGTCAACTAGGATTTCTTTGCAATTAGATAATAATTGTGGTGGCCCCAGAAAATCCCGGGTAGGGCTTCAGGTGTTGTCAGAAATTGTGTGATAGTCCCCAAAGATCCCATGCTGGACTCCAGGCTCCATCAAGGGTTTGACAACAGAAAAACATTATGAACCAAGCTTATACATCAATAATTATAGAGAAATATAATCTTTATTACAAACCTTAACCCAAATATTCATGAAATTAACTAAAGGTACACAACCTTTTATTACAAATCTTCAAATATTTAGCAGCGAAAGTCTATAAATGGCCCATCTGGCCTTACAATCTGAACATTTCTATGATCACCTCTTGTCTCACTTTTCCTTTAAAGGCCATCCATAGGAGAGTGATCAAGAAACTCTAACTATGTCGTTTTCTCTTTTCCTTTATTAGGTGACACAACCTTCTTGACATAACTTGTAAAACATTTCATAGTAATCCACATGAGCGATTTACGGTCAACAAGTATATAACCATAAGCTGGGTAAGTTCAAGCAAAAAAACAAATATTTCAAAAGGCTTTAGTGCTTAATGAGGTTAGATGAAACAGAACTAACACCTCCTGGTGAATCAATAAACATGTAACTTTCATAATTTAGAGTGATAATAAGAGGTTGACCCTTTTCTTGAAATAAATCTTGAATCATTCATTTGCGCCTTCTCTTCATCAGATAATGCATCATCTGACCAACAAGATCACTATCTCACTTCTTCTTCATCAAATGTCATCCCAGCTGGTCAGCCTAGTCGTTTGACGTCATTATGTCATACGTAGACATCGCAGAAAGCATAGGTCTGCGAGGGTTTGAATGCCGATGCCTCGGTTTTTCTTTCCCTATCATGTGTCGGGGTACTAGGTGTCCGTACCTCCTAGCCTTTATTCACACATATGGATATACTTTATAATTTATAAGATTTTCTTGAGATAAAACTTCCATATCCATAAAGGACTTCCTTTGGTATGCTCAGCGAATTAATAGCCGACGACAACCAAAACTTTTATATCCATATGGGACTTTCTTGGGTGTGCATAGCGAATTAACAGCTAGCGACAATCCAACAATACTTGGTTCAATATACAACATCTTTTGTAGGGCTACTGAATTAAAACAACAAAAAACTACCCAATAATACTTGGTTCAATATACAACATCTTTTGGCATGCTAGCGAATTAAAACAGCTAACATCTACCTAATAATACTTGGTTCAATAAACAACTTTTCACGTACATTGGATCAAAAAATTGTACGTTATTTATCAAGAAAACATTGGCTTGCATAAAGAATAATACTAATCATTTACGTAAATCGAATGAATGATTTTTACGTATTCAATGAAAAAGGAGTAGAGTGAGTACACACTAGCCTTGCTCCTTAGCTAATTTCTAATCTCAAAATACTAGTGCATGAGAGGTTCTGTAAAATATAATTGTTGGTATAACATGAGAAATCCATCTCTTGAAATATAATATGAAACTGCGCATAAACAGGGGATGGCCATCACCGAATGGTCATCAGGGGACGGGCTACTCATCAGGGAATGGCCATCAGGGGACGTCTACCCATCAGGGGATGATCATTAGGGGAAAACTATTCGTCATGGGATAATCCTCTGTCAGGGGATAGTCATCAGGGGATGACTTACCCATCAGGGAATAGTCCATCTGTCATCAGGGGATAGACTACCCATCAGGGGATAACTATCCATCAGGGGAAAAGCTACCCGTCAGGGGATAATTATATGCATCGCCAATCTCGTCAGTAACTTTTTTTTTTTACCATAACGAAACTCTTTTGGCTGTCACCAAACTCATCGACAACTACTTAGCCAGCGCCAAACTCAGCACTAAACTCGTCAGTGGATAATTGTTTAACACCAAACTCATTTGTTCAACGCCAAACCCATCAGTGGATAAATGTTCAACACCAAACTCTTTGGAGACTAATCTTTGATGCTTATCAGAGAATAATATTGTTAGTCATCAGAGACTAACTTTGTTACTCATCAGAGACTAATATTTACCAATCGGAGACTAACATGTTTCTCATCATGGACTAATATTAACTCATCGGAGACTAAGTTAAGACTTGTTTCTACTATGATGGAAGACCTTTCATATGATCAAAGATGATGACCAACCCAACTTAAGTTGCAACACTGACCTATCTACTGTGTATATTACTCACAGATGTTATGCAAGAATGAAAACAAAGCAAAATGTAAAGCTCTTATCTCTTAGTTCCTTAAGGAAGAGATTGGAAACTTCTCTGCTCTAAAAGATAGCTACTCGAGAGAAAGAACTTGAAATTTACGAAGTTGGTAGATTAAAGAGAAGTTCTAGGAGAGAAGTTTTAGAAAAGAGATTAGAATTTTATCTCAAAATGGGGTATTTATAGTGTTCAAGAGCAGTAGGCTAAGATTAAGCTTGAAATGAAATGATTGGTTAGTTTTGTTAGGTTTTAGAACATTTGATGATGATTGTCTTTAGATTACTTAGAATACAAATGTATAGAAAGTGTTAATTAGTAACACTGAAGTTTTGTAGCTAGCAGTTATCTCTTTGTTTGTAATTCATTCATTCTTTGTAAAGAGATATAATTATTTCTTATTTGTAAGTAACTGCTGGAATGGTGTATTGAAACTTCAGAAAGTCGAAGTGTGTATTTGATCAGTTGGGTTCACAAAAAGGCTTATCAGAGACTAGGAAAACTGGTCAGAGACTAAAGATTTTTTATCTATCAAAGACTAGTTTTGCCTATCGAAGACTAAGGCTTATGTCATCAGAGACTAAGTCTAAAGAAGTCGGAGACTAAAGCTTACGTCATCGGAGACTAAAGTTAAAAGCATCAGAGACTAAGCTGACGTCATCGGAGACTAAGCCTTAAAGCATCAGAGACTAAATAACTCTATCGAAGACTACACAATCTAACGTCATCAGGGACTAAAAGCACCGGAGACTAGTAATGACGTCACCAGAGACTAAAGATGAAGCATCAGGGACTAATTGTGATTTATTTCCTAAAAGATACAAAGTTCGAATTAAAAAGGAATGTCTTCCACGTAAAGCAAGATATTATTGAAGACGTAGCTGGTAAGGAAACTAACCAGAAATATGTTCCCGTCAAAAAGGAAAGATTGTGTTTGATTCGAATAAGGAAGCTGAATTTTTTTCAGAATAGGAACTGAGTTAATAGCAATTCAGTTGTTAGAGAAGCTGTAACAAGGTTTTACAGAGAATTGTAATTTGAAGCTGTATAGGTTTTTCATAGTTTTGTATCTTTTCCTATACAGAATAGAAAAGAAGCTGATGATCATATTTATTATGATTGTTAGAATTTGTAATCAGTTGTGAAATTAATATAGTAATTGTTTATAAATTGATTTGAGTTTTTGTTCTTTATATTCCGCAAGAAAGTTTAATTTCTTAAAGAACAAGAAATTCGAAAAGTATTCAAAGAACTTGTATTCAAACCCCCCCCCCCCCCCCCCCCCTCTACAAGTTCTCGACATTTCACTGGGAAAATAATTGGTATCAGAGCCTGTAATTGAATTTATTCAATTAAAACGTTCTAAGAGTTGGTCACGACAAAGCAAGCAGCTCTAACATAATGGCGTATGTAGGAAGTCGTGATGGTGGTACTAGAATCCCTATTCTTAAACGAGAAGAATATCCAATGTGAAAGCAAAAGATGTACATGCACTTGAGAGCAACAGATCCAGATTATATTAATAGGATTGAGAAGGGTCCCTATCTACCTAGGAAATTTATTCTTGCTAAAACTGTCGATGGATCTGTTGTTGCAGAACACTTTGAACTTGCTCCAGAATATGATTATACAAACGAAGACAAATTTCAAGTGTTAAAGGATGCTAAGGTGATGAACATACTTTATAATGGAATTGATAAAAATATGTTCACAGGCATCATAAATTGCACTACATCGAAGCAAATCTGGGACACCATCAAAGTCCTGTGTGAAGGAACTGACCAAGTCCGAAAGAACAAAAGGTCATTGTTGACACAACAATATGAGTTCTTTCAAGCAAGGCCTGGTGAACCAATAACATCAGTTTATGATAGGTTCAACACTTTGCTCAATGATTTGAAAATACTTGGAAAGTCCTATGACAATGAGGATGTCAACACAAAGTTCATGAGATCTCTCCCTCCAAGTTGGGATCCAAAAACAACAACCATAAGAGAGGCTCATGACTTGGACATCCTCACACTGGACAGGCTCTATGGGAACTTAAAGACTTATGAACTCGAAGTAGAGCAACGACAACACATGCATGGCAGGGACAAAGGAGCTGCGTTGATGGTTGAGACAAGTAAGTCTCAAAAGAAGCTTGATGAGGAATCTTCCGATGCTAACTCGATTGATTAGGAAGATGAACTGGATTCTGATGATGACATGGAGGAATTTATGGCATTCATGGTCAAACAGTTCAAGAAATTTAGGGCCAGCTGGAAAGGAAGAAAATCATCAAGGAAGCCTAACCCTAAACGTGAAGGTCAAAAAGTCACCTTCGACTTAAAGAAAATAAGATGTTACAATTGTGACAGGTTAGGGCACTTTGCCAATGAGTGCAGGAAGCCTAGATCTAGTGATAGATCTAAGGATGAAAAATCAAGGAAAGACTTTGCTGACAAGAAAGCTAAATCAAAGAGCAAAGCCTTGATTACAGAGGGTAAAGATTGGATTGACAGCGACTCTGATGAAGAAGTTGTCAACTTTGCTCTAATGGCTCGAAGTGACGAGTCAAGTGATTCTACAAAGGTATGTGATGCAACTCAAAATTTCAATGTGCTTAATTTACTTGATACATCTAGCATTGAAAGCATACAAAAAGATATGTCTGATTTGCATGTTAGTTTTAGATCTTTAACTATTGAACATACCAATGTAAAAGAATCACGTGACATTCTCTTGAAAAGAAACAACTTTCTTGAAGAGAGATACTATCAAGTCTGATTTAAACAAAGCTCATCATATGATTGATGCTTTGAAAAAGAGGGAATATTACTTAGTAGAGCAACTCGAAAATGCTCAAGCTAAGATTAAACAATGGAATACTTCCTCTAAAAAGTTGACAAACTTGGTAGAATGTCAAACAATAGGTCAAAAATCTGGACTAGGTTATGATGAAAATCTAGACAAGAGTTCAGATTTAAATGATCTATTCAAAGCTGCGAACTCCTCAACTAGTAAGCCAAATTTTATAAAAAGAATTAATTTTGTCTCTCCTGTTATTGAATCCAAATTCATTAACACTCAAGATCAACAAATCTCTGCAAAAACAGAAAGTGATCAAAAGACAGTGAATGTTGTTGATAAGAGTGAAACAAAAAGATTAAATATTGGATTCATGACAAAGACACAACTAAATAAAAAACTGGAAAATCTTCCAGACAAAAAGGCTGAAAAATTAGTGGAGTTAAGCAGAAATAAGAAAAATAGGAATGGAAAAATTGGCATTAATAAATATACAAATTATGCTAGAATTCCTGATGCTCCTAGAAAGACATGTCATGTATGTGGTAACCCCAACCACATAGTTGTTAACTGTAGCAGCAAAAATAAAATTCCTATGACTGAGACTGCATCTTCAAAGAGAATAAAAGATAAATCACCTGTAAAAAGGGTTAAATAATCTTTGCATTAATAATGAAAACTCTAAACTTGGTAGTCTCTCACAAGCTAGTAGCAAGACTAGTGATTGTCCAATTAAAGTCAAAACTGCTAAAAGACAATCAACTCAATCTGAGTCAAGTCCTGAGTCTACAACTAGTGAGAAAGGACCCAAGAAAGTCTGGGTTCCAAAAATCTCAAACTAGTTACTCTCTACTGTGCAGGGCAAAAAGAAGAAAACATGGTACTTGGACAGAGGCTGTTCAAGGCACATGACAGGAGATAAGACCCTACTAAAACAGTATGAAGAGAAAAGTGGCCCAAAAGTCACTTTTGGAGATGACAGCAAAGGCCATACGAGGGGATATGGCAGTGTTGAACATGGAGATGTCATCTTCACTGAAGTAGCACTAGTTGATGGCTTAAAGCACAATTTACTAAGTGTAAGTCAATTATGTGATAAGGGATTCAATGTCACCTTCAAAGAAGATAAATGCTTGGTGTGTGACAAAGAATCTGAGAATGTGATTTTAACAGGGAAAAGAAAAGGAAATTTGTATGTTGCAAATCTTATTTCTTTTACTGATCAAATCACATGTCTGTATAGCAAAGCTTCAACTGATGAAAGTTGGCTTTGGCATAAAAAGCTTTCCCACTTGAATTTCAAGAGCATCAACAAGCTTGTGAGGAAAGGATTGGTAGCTGACATTCCACAATTGGAATTTACACAAGATGGATTGTGTGATTCATGCCAGAAGGGAAACAAAGAAGTGTGTCATTCTAAAGCAAACCAGCAACATCAATCACTGACCCTTTGCAGTTGCTGCACATGGATTTATTTGGTCAAGTGAATGTGATGTCAATCTTAAGAAATAGATATGCTTTGGTTATTGTGGATGATCACATGAGGTATACTTGAGTAAAGTACCTCCATACAAAAAATGAAGCTGCTCAGTTGATAATTGATCATATCAAAAAGATAGAAACTGAGTCAGGAAAAACAGTAAGGGTGATAAGGAGCGATAGAGGAACAAAATTCAAGAATTCCCAAGTTATTTAATTCTGCAATGAAAAAGGAATAACTCATCAATTCTCAGCTCCAAGAACCCCTCAACAAAATGGAGTTGTTGAGAGGAAAAATAGAACCCTTATTGAAGCAGCAAGGACTATGTTACAAGAGGCTAAGCTTCCCACATATTTTTGGGAGGAAGCTATAAGCACTGCTTGCTTTACACAGAATAGATCCTTGATAAACAAAGCATACAACAAAACACCTTATGAATTAATGACTGGGAGAAAACTAACTCTCAAGTTTTTACATGTGTTTGGTTGTAAATGCTTTGTACTGAGAGACTCATCAGAAACAAGAGGAAAATTTGACAACAAGTCTGATGAGGCAATCTTCTTAGGTTATTCTTTGTCAAGTAAAGCATACAGAGTATATAATCTAAGAACAAAGGTCATTGTGAAATCAATTCAAGTTGTATTTGATTATAAAAAGATTCCAGGAATGATTGGACAAGGGTTGCATGAACCTCTCAGTTTTGAGAATGAATTGGATGCATGGGAATATCCATCAGAGACTACTGAAAAACCCCAAGATAGCAAGGATCCCTACATAATTGAGGGGGAGTTAATTGTTGTGCATGAAGTACCAAGAACTAATACTCTATCAGAGACTAGAGTATTAGATGAAACTCAAGAGACTGGTGAAATTAGTATTCCATCGGAGACTAATGGTTCACTAGAGACTAGAGTCACTGATGTACAATCAGAGACTATATTGACACTAGAGACTATTGAGATAAACAGCTCAGGGGGAGCTAGTAATGAAGAAGTCAATGGTTTAGGGGGAACAATCTCTGATCATGAAACTAGATTGGACAACATCAATCTAGAAAATGAAGCCTCAACTTCAAGATCAAATCTGCCACGTGCAATTCCATGGTTGAGAGACCACACACCAGATTTGATAATTGGAAGTCTAGAGGAAGGAGTCAAGACTAGAAGTGCAACACAAAATGAATGCTTATATCTCAGTTTTCTCTCAAAGATTGAGCCAAAGAAAATTGAGGAAGCACTTCAAGATCCTGACTGGATAATTGCCATGTAAGAGGAATTAAACCAATTCACTCGAAACAAAGTCTGGAGACTGGTACCCAAACCAAGGAATAGATCAATAATTGATGCCAAGTGGGTCTTCAGAAATAAATTGGATGAAACTGGTACAATAACAAGAAATAAAGCAAGACTGGTTGCAAAAGGATATTCTCAAGAAGAAGGAATAGATTATGATGAAACTTTTGCACTAGTAGCAAGACTTGAAGCAATCAGAATCTTCTTGGCTTTTGCAGCCTACAAGAACTTCAAGGTGTACCAAATTGATGTCAAAAGTGTTTTCTTGAATGGAAAATTAGAAGAGGAAGTCTATGTTTGCCAACCCCCATGTTTTGTGGACTCCAAATTTCCAAATCATGTCTACAGGTTAGACAAAGCACTTTATGGCTTAAAGCAAGCACCAAGAGCCTGGTATGATACTCTATCTCAATTTTTGCTTGAAAATAAATTTGTTAGAGGTATCATAGATAAAACCTTATTTTATAGAAAACAAGGCTCTGACATAATATTGGGGCAAATATATGTAGATGATATTATATTTGGATCTACAAATGAAAAACTTTGTGAAAAATTTTCAAAACTTATGCAGTCTATATATGAAATGAGTATGATGGGAGAATTAACATTCTTTTTAGGTTTACAAATAAAACAATCAACTGATGGAATATTTATCAGACAGTCCAAGTATATCAAAGACTTATTGGGAAAATATGATTTGGTTGATTGTACATCTGCAAGAACACCCATGCCTACTGCCACTAAGCTAGATAAAGATTTAAAAGGAAAGAAAGTTGATATTATTAGCTATAGAGGCATGATAGGCTCTCTTTTCTATCTAACTGCAAGTAGACTAGATATAATGCTTGCTACATGTTTATGTGCTAGATTTCAAGCTGACCCTAGAGAGTCACATTTGATTGCTGTAAAAAGAATACTCATATATCTAAATGGTACCCCAAACCTTGGTTTATGGTATCCCAAAGAATCTAATTTTAAACTAATTGGTTATTCAGATGCTGACTACGCAGGTTGCAAGCTTCATAGGAAAATCACAAGTGGAAGCTGTCAACTTCTTGGAGGCAATCTTGTTTCTTGGTTTAGCAAGAAACAAAATTCAGTTTCTACTTCAACAGCAGAAGCTGAATACATCGCAACTGGGAGTTGTTGTGCTCAAATCCTTTGGATCAAGAATCAACTCCTAGATTATGGTATGTCATTATCCAAAATTCCTATCGATTGTGATAATACTAGTGCCATAGCAATAACAGAAAATCCAGTGCAACATTCAAGAACAAAACACATAGATATTAGATATCACGTCATAAGAGAACATGTAAGTGAAGGTAATATCAAATTACACTGGGTAACAACTGATAAACAACTTGTAGACATATTCACAAAACCTTTAGATGAATCTACCTTTTCTAGATTAGTTTCTGAATTAGGAATGTTGAATTATGCCTCTAAAATTGATTAATTTTTGAAAACAAGTTGTTTAGTTGTATGAAGCTAGAATTAAATTTCTGGATTGAAGCTGTTCTTTGTGAACAGAATTTTAGAAGCTAGAATTTAATTTCTGGAATGTAGCTGTCTTTTTCTAAACAGAATTTTTGAAGCTAATAATCATTAAACTTGATTGTTGGAAATATTTTGAAAGCTTAAGAGAAAGATACTATCTTAGTCCCTAATAGTGTTTTAATTAGTCCCCGACTTAATTAAAACTTGAACTATCGGAGACTAACTAGTCCCCGACAGTAGTTTTTAATTAGTCCCCGACTGAATTAAAAATTTGAACTCTCGGAGACTAACTAGTCCCCGACAGTTGTTTTTAATTAGTCCCCGACTTAATTAAAACTTGAACTATTGGAGACTAACTAGTCTCCGACAGTAGTTTTTAATTAGTCCCCGACTGAATTAAAAAATTTGAACTCTCGGAGACTAACTAGTCCCCGACAGTTGTTTTTAACTAGTCTTCGACTGAATTAAAAAATTGGACTATCAGAGACTACATTAGTCCCCGACGTCGTTTTTGGTTAGTCTCTGACTCAATCAAAATGAGCTATCGGAGACTAATCGGGTTTAGTCTCTTATGAGTGATCCTATCAGAGATTAGGGCAATCTCCGATCGAGAGTAATCTGGTAGTTATCCTACCCACGATCGAAAAATGGTTCACCATCTTTAGAATTGCAAACGTTTCTCATACTTTGCTAAAAGTAAAATCAAACATTTTTGCAATCACAATCTCTCAAAGCTTTGAAATTATTTTCTCTCTGCAAATACTTTGCAATCTAACCCTATTTCAAGTTTCTTCAAAGTTCACAGATCTCTTCTAATGGCCGCTAAAACAGTTACTTTCAAGTTTGGAGACTTTGACATCATCAAGACTAACCATGCAGGGGTGGCTAACAAGCATGAATTTGAAGCCCAATACCACCCTTTTGTGGATTTTCTTTAAAACTCCACACTCACTTATGCCATTTATGAAGCTCTTGTCCAAGCCGCTGAGGTTCTCACGGCTGTCTGGTCTACTGCTACCATCCAGGATGAGAATACTGATTCTCCTGTGGTAAGTTTCAGGTATGGAAACTCTATTTATAATATAGATCATACCGTAGTTAATAATGCTTTACACTTGCCAATCCATGAAAACTTTGACTCCCCTGCCTCTGATGAAGAACTGATTTCAATGTTTAAAAATTTACATTATACTGCTGAAATTAGTTCTGTTGGGTCTATTACACGACCCCATCTAAGGCAAGAGTGGTCACTGTTCTTTGATATAATCACTAAAGCATTTACATCTAAATGCAGTGGCTATGATGCTATCACTACAATCACACAACAAATTGCTTTTAGTGTGTTGTATGATAGACATCTAAACATTGGGCTTTTAATTCTGCAAAATCTTTTGGTAAAACTGAAATCTGGTAATAAAAATAAAATTTATTATGCTAGGTTTTTGATGATGATTGCTTATTATCTAATCCCTAACCTTAATATTACTAGATTGCAAGTTGTACCAACTGTTTTGTAGAGTAAAAGAATTTTTACTGATGTGAAGCATAAATCTGCCAAGGTAAAGGTTCCCTTATTTTTCCCTCCTGTCATGAGAGCTATTCTCATTGACAGGCTTCCAACCCTTTATTCTTTGCAATTCTTTGAGGATATTGAAAGCCAAAACCCTATTAATCCTCCAACCACTTCACAACAACAATTCCTAGCCCTCACCACAGTTTACCAAAAGACTGTTGTTGTAAAAACAAAGACAGCCAAGAAGCTCCCAATAAAAAGAAAAATAATTGAGGGAGTAAGTGAGGATGAGGGAGAGCAGGAAGCTGAAGTACCACTTCAGAGAAAGAAGAGATTAACAACCATTAGCCAAAAGCAATCCACTGTTTCCCAACAAGCAATGGAGGTTATAAGGAAAAACAGTGAACTGTCACCATCCTCCTAATAGGATGTTGACATTGAAGAAAGTTCCCAACCAGGAACACACTGTACAGAGTCTTCACAACCTCTTGTTCACCAACAAGAGGAAACCCAAAGAGAGAAAATACAAGAAAAGAGTGACAAAAGGAGTGCACACACAGAGTCAACACTTGATGTTCCTCAATTTTCAATGTCTGAGGAACAGCCAACATTCCACACTGTACATTCTTCTCCTTCTTCCCCCATACTTGATTCTTTTGATATTACACATTTAAATTTAAATTCTCTTGATTTTTCCCAAGAGGAGCCCCTATTCGAGACAAGCTCTCAAACATATTCCATGATAGATCCCTAGCCCAAAATACACAAAGGGAACCCCCTATCCATGTAGTCACATCTACTTCTCCAACCCCCACTTCTGTAGGACAGAGTGTACCCATCCAAATGAGTGAGGATGTGAGAATAAATAGTGAGAGTCAGGCTCCTGACCTAGAAAAAGGAGAGAATATACACATACTTGAGAGTCAAGCTTTAGATAGCTTGTAAAAAGGAGAGCATGAGAAGCTGGGTGCCCAACCCCAAGCAAAAGGAGAGGGTGTAAGCAAGGATGAGATCCTTGAACAAAATAAAAGAGAGAAATTCTCAGCAGGTATATTTTTACAACCTGTTGATACAAGCTCACAAGAAGCTCATGTTTCTTCTGCTCCCTCCACAAATATCCAAACAGAAGAAACTGAGAACATTTCAAGCACAGGAGATGCAGTATTACATGTGATATCAGAAATGTCTAATGCTGATTTTGAAGTTTTATATGGTCTGCAACAAATACAAGACCACCTTTCTGCATTGAAGACAAGGCTTGCAGATGAACCTGTGTATGAAGAAGCTCTAGAAACAAATATTGATGAATGGTTGGATGCAACCTATTCCAACACACTGGAGGATGCAGCCGCCCAATTGAGGCAGGATTATGTGACCAACATAGGGTCAACTGCCTCAGCACCTTCAGTCAAAGATATTCTTGAAGAAGTAACCAAGGTGGATAAGAAACACACAAAGTTTCACCACTACTTGGTTACTGGAATAAATGGTGCAGTGAAAAGAATGGAGGAAAGGATGGAGTTGGAGACAGACAAAATCAGAAGGTGCTATGAAGGACACTTGCCAAGGAGGACTATTACTGCCATTGATACACTTATCAAAGATAAGTCCAAGACTGACAGCCAACTTCAAGCCCTAGAAGCCAATATCCAACTCCTGATCCAAAAACAAGACAGAATGGAGCAACTCCTGATGCAGGCAATTCCACATTTGGCCACCTCCTCTCACCCTACAGATGTTGATGTCAAAAAGGGGGAGAGTGGTCAATTCAAACAACATGTTCCTGTACAAAAACCAAAATCTGGTCTTGTCCTTGATGCAAAATTGCAAGCAATGATGGACAGGATCTTAAAGAAACATTCTGATCTTCAAGCAACAACAACAACACAACTTCCAATAACAACAACACAACTTCCAACAACAACAACACAACTTCCAACAACAACAACAACAACAACAACATCTCCTCCTTCCACTACACAAGCCCCAACAATGAAAGACAAAGGCAAGGGTATTTTGGTTGAGGAGCCAAAGAAATCAAAATCTGCTCAACCAGGACAGCCTAAGCTGATGGGGGATGCTATGAAGATTGCTTACTTTCCCACTCCAGTTGAACTGATAGTGGATAGGAAAGTGGAGTTAGTTTATCCTCAAGAACAAAAGCTGATAGAATCTGATGCACTATTAGCTCAAAAACTTCAAGAGGAGGAGGATATGGCAGTAGCAAGGGAGGAGGAGGAGGAAGCAAAGAAGAATAGACTTTTATCAAGAAGGTCAAGTGCACAGAAAGCAGCCATAACCAAAAAGAAGAATAAATAGATAGAAGAGGCTGAAAAGAAATCGAGGAGGCAACCTTTGGTTCAGGAATCTGCAAAGAAGCCTGTAACTAGGGCAACTATCAAGAAGCCTACTTCTCACAATCGTCTAAGGTCAACTGAGACTGCTTTGGTGGCTGTGCATGGACCAACAAAGCCACAAACAGTTTCATCAAAGAAGTCTTACAAAGTTGAAATGTCAAGTGCTGATGAAATAATAAAAGCCCTGAAGAAAAGTACTAAGAAGATAGATCTGATCAAGGGTAAGAACAACAGAGAACTTCTTCATGTCTTTTTGAAGGATGGAGAGTCTTTGAAATTCGAGAAGCCAGCCTTGGAGGGACAGACTAAAGAAAATCTGGAATGGTTGCTCACTGTAGTATTTGAAACTTCTGATCTCAACATGGATCTTCGAAGCCAGATTTAAAAGGTAATGAAGGTGAAGCATAAGGTGGATACAGTGCCGGAAGCTAATCCTAAACCTTTAGGATTTTGGTATGAGACTTTTCATGGAGAGAAAGTCTTCTTCAATTACAACAGAGATATCAACAGTGTCAATGAGAGACATATTGAAGGATTTATTAGTCTACTCAAAGATGCTGAAGATGAGATGGAGATTATTCTGAGAAAATTGTTGATAGAAAGGTGGGATGTGTTGAAGAAAAGCAAAAGATGAAGTTGTTGAAGTTGGAGGTATGTTGGTTGTTAATTAAGTTGTAATTTTTATTTTTGAAGCCAGACTTATAGGATTTAAACCTGAGTCTTGGTGGAAGCTGAACAAAAGATCGAAGATCTTAGTTCAGAATACATTTGTAGTTAGAAATTCTTTATTCTTTTTCTAAGTAATTGTAATGTTGAGTTTTGACATCTTCATCAACCTTGAAATTATGCTTATCATTCTAATATTCATAATTAGGGGGAGATTGTTAGGTTTTAGAACATTTGATGATGATTGTCTTTAGATTACTTAGAATACAAATGTATAGAAAGTGTTAATTAGTAACACTGAAGTTTTGTAGGTAGCAGTTATCTCTTTGTTTGTAATTCATTCATTCTTTGTAAAGAGATATAATTATTTCTTATTTGTAAGTAACTGCTGGAATGGTGTATCGAAGCTTCAGAAAGTCGAAGTGTGTATTTGATCAGTTGGGTTCACAAAAAGGCTTGTCGGAGACTAGGAAAATTGGTCAGAGACTAGTTTTGCCTATCGGAGACTAAGGCTTACGTCATCAGAGACTAAGTCTAAAGAAGTCGGAGAATAAAGCATCAGAGACTAAGCTGACATCATCGGAGACTAAGCCTTAAAGCATCAGAGACTAAATAACTCTATCGGAGACTACACAATCTGACGTCATCAGGGACTAAAAGCACCGGAGACTAGTAATGATGTCACCAGAGACTAAAGATGAAGAATCAGGGACTAATCGTGATTTATTTCC
>CM025783.1:47616633-47628919 GCA_014636745.2 Centella asiatica
TGTAATTGTTAGGATTTGTATTCAATTGTAAATCAATAAAGCAATTGTTTATAAATTGATTCGTATTCTTGTTTTTTTATATTCCGCAAGAAAAGTTAATTTCTTAAAGATCAAGTAATACGAAAAGATTTTAAAGAACTTGTATTCAACCCCCCTTCTATAAGTTCTCGGCATCTCACTGGGAAAACAAAACAAGGTAATAGTGAAGAACCGATATCCTTTACGTAGGATTGATGATTTGTTCGACCAACTTAAAATGTAAGGTATTTCTCAAAGATTGATTTGAGATCAGGATATCACCAATTGAAGATTAAAACTGAAGATGTTCTTAAGTCAGCTTTTAGAACCCAATATGGTCATTATGTATTTATAGTAATGCCATTTGGATTGACTAATGCCCTAGTTGCCTTCATGGATTTCATGAACCGAGTTTTCACGCCATATTTAGATAAGTTCATCATAGTATTCATTGACTACATTCTCATTTACTCCAAAATAGAAGGAGAATGTGCCAAACACCTAAGAATGGCATTGGAAACACTAAGACCAGAAAAACTTTACGCCAAATTTTCAAAATGCGAATTTTGGCTAAGGGAAGTGAAATTTTTAGGGCATGTAATCAATGAGTATGGTATATCGGTAGATCCCACAAAGGTTGAAGCCACAATCAATTGGCCATAGCTAAAAACGCCTACAGAAGTGCGAAGCTTCTTAGGATTAGCAGGATACTATCATAGATTCATTCAAGATTTTTCCAAATTAGCAGTTCCATTGACGAATCTAACGAGTAAGATAGTAAAGTACACTTAGACTCCAGAATGTGAGAGAAGTTTCCAAGAACTGAAGAAAAGACTAACTGCTACTCCAGTACTAAGCTTACCTGACAATAAATGAGATTTTGTGATCTACAATGATTCGTCAATGAATGGGTTAGGAGTTGTTCTAATGCAACATGGCAAAGTCATTGCCTATGCATCTCAACAACTCAAGGACTGCGAAAAATGATATCCAACGCACGACTTAGAGTTAACTACTATCATATTCACATTAAAGTTTTGTAGGCATTACTTGTATGGGGAGAAATATGAGATTTATACTGATCATAAAAGTTTAAAATACATCTTCAAAAAAAAGGAGTTGAACATGAGGCAAAGACAGTGGGTAGAGCTAATTAAAGACTATGACTGTTCAATAAATTATCACCCTAGTAAGGCAAATGTAGTAGCTGATGCTCTGAGTAGATGTGAAAGGTTAAACGTGATAACAACTTAAGAAGAAGTAAGGATGGATTTGGAATGATTACAATTGAATGTTGTCACAACCCAACAAAGGGAAGAAATAGAGCAGGAAGTTAGTGCAAAACCAAGTTTATTAAACATCATCAAGGAAGCACAAGAAGAATATGTAGAGGACAGAGAAAGGTTTCTTAAGGAGGAAGATAGAAAGTGTTGAATCCATAATGATGGATTAATGAAATTTGAAGGTAGAATTTGGATTTCCAACAAAATTGGAATTGAGAAGAAAATTATTACAAGAGGCCCACAACTCTAAATTCTCTGTACATCCAGGAGGAACAAAAATGTACCAAGATTTGAAACCAAAATTTTTGGTGGCCTAACATGAAGAAGGAAATAGTTGAATAGCTAAGCACGTGTTTCACCTGTCAGCAAGTAAAAGTAGAAAACTAGAAGCCAAGTGGTCTGCTACAATCTTTAGATATCCCAGAATGGAAATGGGAATGCATCACAATGGACTTCGTGAATGGATTACCAGTAACTCAAAAAGAAATAAACACAATCTGGGTAATAGTGGATAGATTGACTAAATATGCACATTTCCTACCTACAAAATGGATCAACTGGTCAGATTGTATGTGAAAGAAATCCTCAGCCATCATGGAGTACTAGTCTCAATCATATCAGATCGTGATCTGCGTTTCACATCTAGATTCTGGTGAAGCTTTCAAGATTATTTAGGAACAAGATTGGACATGAGTATTGCTTTTCATCTGCAAACAAATGGGCAATCTGAAAGAACAATGCAAACCTTGGAAGA
Source organism: Centella asiatica (assembly GCA_014636745.2). Taxonomy (NCBI): domain Eukaryota; kingdom Viridiplantae; phylum Streptophyta; class Magnoliopsida; order Apiales; family Apiaceae; genus Centella; species Centella asiatica. The sequence continues at coordinate 47,618,689 of CM025783.1, forward strand.
TATGCTGAGAACGTGTTCTTTGGATTTTGGTGGACATTGGGATGATCACTTATCACTCATTGAGTTTGCCTATAACAATAGCTTTCATACAAGCATAGGAATGGCTCCATTCGAAGCTTTATATAGAAGGAAGTGTAGGACACCATTATATTGGAATGAAGTTGGAGAAAGAAAGCTAGAAGGGTCAGAAATGATTCAACAAACTGAGAATGTAATCCGCATCATCTGAGCTAAAATAAGAGCAGTTCAGGATCGATAAAAGCAATATGCAAACCAACACCGAAAGGATCAAACATTAGAGATAGGAGGCAATGCATTGATTAAGATTTCACCATGAAAAGGCATTATTCTCTTCATGTAAAAGGGAAAACTAAGTCCCTGCTCGAACCATTTGAAGTACTCCGCTGCATTGGCGAAGTTGCTTACCAACTAGCACTGCCCCCAGCTCTAGGACATGTTCATGATGTTTTCCATGTCTCAATGCTATGACCTTATAAAGAAGACCATGTCGGCATCATCGATTACCAGCCCATTGAGCTTCAACTGAACTTGCATTATGAACAAATTTCAATCCAAATTTTGGACCGACAAGTGAAGATCCTAATAAATAAAGAGATTGCCTTTGTAAAAGTTTTATGGAGGAATCACAATGTTGAAGAAGTGACTTGGGAACTAGAGGATATGATGATGCAAAAATTCCCTCAACTTTTCATTAGGTAAGTTTCGAGGACGAAACTTATTTTAAAAGGGGGAGGATGTGAGAATCCGAAAAAAAAAAGATTTTATGATAATTTATTTTCTTGTATGAGGAGTTAATACCCAATTTGTATAGTTAATTTATGACTTGAAAGGGAGTATATATGTTAATTTTTCCTTTTTTGGTTTCTGTGTCTATGATATAAGTATGAGGTTAGCAAATCTCATATGAAATTAAGATAAACAAGCTTGGAAGGATTACGTAAAGATTACATCTGATGAGTATGTATGTTGATTGATTAATAAGTTGTTTATGTGGCAACAACTGATTAAGGTTAAGTGCTTGTAAGGCAGCAACCGCTTACTATTTTACCAGCTGTTAAGATATTATGATGAACAGTCATTTTACGGCCCAAACTTGTTTTCCTAGTGAGATGCCGAGAACTTGTAGAAGGGGGGGGGGGGGGGGGTTGAATACAAGTTCTTTGAATACTTTTCGAATTTCTTGTTCTTTAAGAAATTAAACTTTCTTGCAGAATATAAAGAAGAAAAACTCAAATCAATTTATAAACAATTGCTACATTAATTTCACAACTGATTACAAATTCTAACAATCATAATAAATATGATCATCAGCTTCTTTTCTATTCTGTATAGGAAAAGATACAAAACTATGAAAAACCTATACAGCTTCAAATTACAATTCTCTGTAAAACCTTGTTACAACTTCCCTAACAACTGAATTACTATTAACTCAGTTTCTATTCTGAATAAAATTCAGCTTCCTTATTCAAATCAAACACAATCTTTCCTTTTTGATAGGAACATATTTCTGGTTAGTTTCCTTACCAGCTACGTCTTCAATAATATCTTGCTTTACGTGGAAGACATTCCTTTTTAATTCGAACTCTGTATCTTTCAGGAAATAAATCACGATTAGTCCCTGATTCTTCATCTTTAGTCTCTGGTGACATCATTACTAGTCTCCGGTGCTTTTAGTCCCTGATGACGTCAGATTGTGTAGTCTCCGATAGAGTTATTTAGTCTCTGATGCTTTAAGGCTTAGTCTCCGATGATGTCAGCTTAGTCTCTGATGCTTTATTCTCCGACTTCTTTAGACTTAGTCTCTGATGACGTAAGCCTTAGTCTCCGATAGGCAAAACTAGTCTCTGACCAATTTTCCTAGTCTCCGACAAGCCTTTTTGTGAACCCAACTGATCAAATACACACTTCGACTTTCTGAAGCTTCGATACACCATTCCAGCAGTTACTTACAAATAAGAAATAATTATATCTCTTTACAAAGAATGAATGAATTACAAACAAAGAGATAACTGCTACCTACAAAACTTCAGTGTTACTAATTAACACTTTCTATACATTTGTATTCTAAGTAATCTAAAGACAATCATCATCAAATGTTCTAAAACCTAACAATCTCCCCCTAATTATGAATATTAGAATGATAAGCATAATTTCAAGGTTGATGAAGATGTCAAAACTCAACATTACAATTACTTAGAAAAAGAATAAAGAATTTCTAACTACAAATGTATTCTGAACTAAGATCTTCGATCTTTTGTTCAGCTTCCACCAAGACTCAGGTTTAAATCCTATAAGTCTGGCTTCAAAAATAAAAATTACAACTTAATTAACAACCAACATACCTCCAACTTCAACAACTTCATCTTTTGCTTTTCTTCAACACATCCCACCTTTCTATCAACAATTTTCTCAGAATAATCTCCATCTCATCTTCAGCATCTTTGAGTAGACTAATAAATCCTTCAATATGTCTCTCATTGACACTGTTGATATCTCTGTTGTAATTGAAGAAGACTTTCTCTCCATGAAAAGTCTCATACCAAAATCCTAAAGGTTTAGGATTAGCTTCCGGCACTGTATCCACCTTATGCTTCACCTTCATTACCTTTTAAATCTGGCTTCGAAGATCCATGTTGAGATCAGAAGTTTCAAATACTACAGTGAGCAACCATTCCAGATTTTCTTTAGTCTGTCCCTCCAAGGCTGGCTTCTCGAATTTCAAAGACTCTCCATCCTTCAAAAAGACATGAAGAAGTTCTCTGTTGTTCTTACCCTTGATCAGATCTATCTTCTTAGTACTTTTCTTCAGGGCTTTTATTATTTCATCAGCACTTGACATTTCAACTTTGTAAGACTTCTTTGATGAAACTGTTTGTGGCTTTGTTGGTCCATGCACAGCCACCAAAGCAGTCTCAGTTGACCTTAGACGATTGTGAGAAGTAGGCTTCTTGATAGTTGCCCTAGTTACAGGCTTCTTTGCAGATTCCTGAACCAAAGGTTGCCTCCTCGATTTCTTTTCAGCCTCTTCTATCTATTTATTCTTCTTTTTGGTTATGGCTGCTTTCTGTGCACTTGACCTTCTTGATAAAAGTCTATTCTTCTTTGCTTCCTCCTCCTCCTCCCTTGCTACTGCCATATCCTCCTCCTCTTGAAGTTTTTGAGCTAATAGTGCATCAGATTCTATCAGCTTTTGTTCTTGAGGATAAACTAACTCCACTTTCCTATCCACTATCAGTTCAACTGGAGTGGGAAAGTAAGCAATCTTCATAGCATCCCCCATCAGCTTAGGCTGTCCTGGTTGAGCAGATTTTGATTTCTTTGGCTCCTCAACCAAAATACCCTTGCCTTTGTCTTTCATTGTTGGGGCTTGTGTAGTGGAAGGAGGAGATGTTGTTGTTGTTGTTGTTGTTGTTGGAAGTTGTGTTGTTGTTGTTGGAAGTTGTGTTGTTGTTATTGGAAGTTGTGTTGTTGTTGTTGCTTGAAGATCAGAATGTTTCTTTAAGATCCTGTCCATCATTGCTTGCAATTTTGCATCAAGGACAAGACCAGATTTTGGTTTTTGTACAGGAACATGTTGTTTGAATTGACCACTCTCCCCCTTTTTGACATCAACATCTGTAGGGTGAGAGGAGGTGGCCAAATGTGGAATTGCCTGCATCAGGAGTTGCTCCATTCTGTCTTGTTTTTGGATCAGGAGTTGGATATTGGCTTCTAGGGCTTGAAGTTGGCTGTCAGTCTTGGACTTATCTTTGATAAGTGTATCAATGGCAGTAATAGTCCTCCTTGGCAAGTGTCCTTCATAGCACCTTCTGATTTTGTCTGTCTCCAACTCCATCCTTTCCTCCATTCTTTTCACTGCACCATTTATTCCAGTAACCAAGTAGTGGTGAAACTTTGTGTGTTTCTTATCCACCTTGGTTACTTCTTCAAGAATATCTTTGACTGAAGGTGCTGAGGCAGTTGACCCTATGTTGGTCACATAATCCTGCCTCAATTGGGCGGCTGCATCCTCCAGTGTGTTGGAATAGGTTGCATCCAACCATTCATCAATATTTGTTTCTAGAGCTTCTTCATACACAGGTTCATCTGCAAGCCTTGTCTTCAATGCAGAAAGGTGGTCTTGTATTTGTTGCAGACCATATAAAACTTCAAAATCAGCATTAGACATTTCTGATATCACATGTAATACTGCATCTCCTGTGCTTGAAATGTTCTCAGTTTCTTCTGTTTGGATATTTGTGGAGGGAGCAGAAGAAACATGAGCTTCTTGTGAGCTTGTATCAACAGGTTGTAAAAATATACCTGCTGAGAATTTCTCTCTTTTATTTTGTTCAAGGATCTCATCCTTGCTTACACCCTCTCCTTTTGCTTGGGGTTGGGCACCCAGCTTCTCATGCTCTCCTTTTTACAAGCTATCTAAAGCTTGACTCTCAAGTATGTGTATATTCTCTCCTTTTTCTAGGTCAGGAGCCTGACTCTCACTATTTATTCTCACATCCTCACTCATTTGGATGGGTACACTCTGTCCTACAGAAGTGGGGGTTGGAGAAGTAGATGTGACTACATGGATAGGGGGTTCCCTTTGTGTATTTTGGGCTAGGGATCTATCATGGAATATGTTTGAGAGCTTGTCTCGAATAGGGGCTCCTCTTGGGAAAAATCAAGAGAATTTAAATTTAAATGTGTAATATCAAAAGAATCAAGTATGGGGGAAGAAGGAGAAGAATGTACAGTGTGGAATGTTGGCTGTTCCTCAGACATTGAAAATTGAGGAACATCAAGTGTTGACTCTGTGTGTGCACTCCTTTTGTCACTCTTTTCTTGTATTTTCTCTCTTTGGGTTTCCTCTTGTTGGTGAACAAGAGGTTGTGAAGACTCTGTACAGTGTGTTCCTGGTTGGGAACTTTCTTCAATGTCAACATCCTATTAGGAGGATGGTGACAGTTCACTGTTTTTCCTTATAACCTCCATTGCTTGTTGGGAAACAGTGGATTGCTTTTGGCTAATGGTTGTTAATCTCTTCTTTCTCTGAAGTGGTACTTCAGCTTCCTGCTCTCCCTCATCCTCACTTACTCCCTCAATTATTTTTCTTTTTATTGGGAGCTTCTTGGCTGTCTTTGTTTTTACAACAACAGTCTTTTGGTAAACTGTGGTGAGGGCTAGGAATTGTTGTTGTGAAGTGGTTGGAGGATTAATAGGGTTTTGGCTTTCAATATCCTCAAAGAATTGCAAAGAATAAAGGGTTGGAAGCCTGTCAATGAGAATAGCTCTCATGACAGGAGGGAAAAATAAGGGAACCTTTACCTTGGCAGATTTATGCTTCACATCAGTAAAAATTCTTTTACTCTACAAAACAGTTGGTACAACTTGCAATCTAGTAATATTAAGGTTAGGGATTAGATAATAAGCAATCATCATCAAAAACCTAGCATAATAAATTTTATTTTTATTACCAGATTTCAGTTTTACCAAAAGATTTTGCAGAATTAAAAGCCCAATGTTTAGATGTCTATCATACAACACACTAAAAGCAATTTGTTGTGTGATTGTAGTGATAGCATCATAGCCACTGCATTTAGATGTAAATGCTTTAGTGATTATATCAAAGAACAGTGACCACTCTTGCCTTAGATGGGGTCGTGTAATAGACCCAACAGAACTAATTTCAGCAGTATAATGTAAATTTTTAAACATTGAAATCAGTTCTTCATCAGAGGCAGGGGAGTCAAAGTTTTCATGGATTGGCAAGTGTAAAGCATTATTAACTACGGTATGATCTATATTATAAATAGAGTTTCCATACCTGAAACTTACCACAGGAGAATCAGTATTCTCATCCTGGATGGTAGCAGTAGACCAGACAGCCGTGAGAACCTCAGCGGCTTGGACAAGAGCTTCATAAATGGCATAAGTGAGTGTGGAGTTTTAAAGAAAATCCACAAAAGGGTGGTATTGGGCTTCAAATTCATGCTTGTTAGCCACCCCTGCATGGTTAGTCTTGATGATGTCAAAGTCTCCAAACTTGAAAGTAACTGTTTTAGCGGCCATTAGAAGAGATCTGTGAACTTTGAAGAAACTTGAAATAGGGTTAGATTGCAAAGTATTTGCAGAGAGAAAATAATTTCAAAGCTTTGAGAGATTGTGATTGCAAAAATGTTTGATTTTACTTTTAGCAAAGTATGAGAAACGTTTGCAATTCTAAAGATGGTGAACCATTTTTCGATCGTGGGTAGGATAACTACCAGATTACTCTCGATCGGAGATTGCCCTAATCTCTGATAGGATCACTCATAAGAGACTAAACCCGATTAGTCTCCGATAGCTCATTTTGATTGAGTCAGAGACTAACCAAAAACGACGTCGGGGACTAATGTAGTCTCTGATAGTCCAATTTTTTAATTCAGTCGAAGACTAGTTAAAAACAACTGTCGGGGACTAGTTAGTCTCCGAGAGTTCAAATTTTTAATTCAGTCGGGGACTAATTAAAAACTACTGTCGGGGACTAGTTAGTCTCCGATAGTTCAAGTTTTAATTAAGTCGGGGACTAATTAAAACACTATTAGGGACTAAGATAGTATCTTTCTCTTAAGCTTTCAAAATATTTCCAACAATCAAGTTTAATGATTATTAGCTTCAAAAATTCTGTTTAGAAAAAGACAGCTACATTCCAGAAATTAAATTCTAGCTTCTAAAATTCTGTTCACAAAGAACAGCTTCAATCCAGAAATTTAATTCTAGCTTCATACAACTAAACAACTTGTTTTCAAAAATTAATCAATTTTAGAGGCATAATTCAACATTCCTAATTCAGAAACTAATCTAGAAAAGGTAGATTCATCTAAAGGTTTTGTGAATATGTCTACAAGTTGTTTATCAGTTGTTACCCAGTGTAATTTGATATTACCTTCACTTACATGTTCTCTTATGACGTGATATCTAATATCTATGTGTTTTGTTCTTGAATGTTGCACTGGATTTTCTGTTATTGCTATGGCACTAGTATTATCACAATCGATAGGAATTTTGGATAATGACATACCATAATCTAGGAGTTGATTCTTGATCCAAAGGATTTGAGCACAACAACTCCCAGTTGCGATGTATTCAGCTTCTGCTGTTGAAGTAGAAACTGAATTTTGTTTCTTGCTAAACCAAGAAACAAGATTGCCTCCAAGAAGTTGACAGCTTCCACTTGTGATTTTCCTATGAAGCTTGCAACCTGCGTAGTCAGCATCTGAATAACCAATTAGTTTAAAATTAGATTCTTTGGGATACCATAAACCAAGGTTTGGGGTACCATTTAGATATATGAGTATTCTTTTTACAGCAATCAAATGTGACTCTCTAGGGTCAGCTTGAAATCTAGCACATAAACATGTAGCAAGCATTATATCTAGTCTACTTGCAGTTAGATAGAAAAGAGAGCCTATCATGCCTCTATAGCTAATAATATCAACTTTCTTTCCTTTTAAATCTTTATCTAGCTTAGTGGCAGTAGGCATGGGTGTTCTTGCAGATGTACAATCAACCAAATCATATTTTCCCAATAAGTCTTTGATATACTTGGACTGTCTGATAAATATTCCATCAGTTGATTGTTTTATTTGTAAACCTAAAAAGAATGTTAATTCTCCCATCATACTCATTTCATATATAGACTGCATAAGTTTTGAAAATTTTTCACAAAGTTTTTCATTTGTAGATCCAAATATAATATCATCTACATATATTTGCCCCAATATTATGTCAGAGCCTTGTTTTCTATAAAATAAGGTTTTATCTATGATACCTCTAACAAATTTATTTTCAAGCAAAAATTGAGATAGAGTATCATACCAGGCTCTTGGTGCTTGCTTTAAGCCATAAAGTGCTTTGTCTAACCTGTAGACATGATTTGGAAATTTGGAGTCCACAAAACATGGGGGTTGGCAAACATAGACTTCCTCTTCTAATTTTCCATTCAAGAAAACACTTTTGACATCAATTTGGTACACCTTGAAGTTCTTGTAGGCTGCAAAAGCCAAGAAGATTCTGATTGCTTCAAGTCTTGCTACTAGTGCAAAAGTTTCATCATAATCTATTCCTTCTTCTTGAGAATATCCTTTTGCAACCAGTCTTGCTTTATTTCTTGTTATTGTACCAGTTTCATCCAATTTATTTCTGAAGACCCACTTGGCATCAATTATTGATCTATTCCTTGGTTTGGGTACCAGTCTCCAGACTTTGTTTCGAGTGAATTGGTTTAATTCCTCTTACATGGCAATTATCCAGTCAGGATCTTGAAGTGCTTCCTCAATTTTCTTTGGCTCAATCTTTGAGAGAAAACTGAGATATAAGCATTCATTTTGTGTTGCACTTCTAGTCTTGACTCCTTCCTCTAGACTTCCAATTATCAAATCTGGTGTGTGGTCTCTCAACCATGGAATTGCACGTGGCAGATTTGATCTTGAAGTTGAGGCTTCATTTTCTAGATTGATGTTGTCCAATCTAGTTTCATGATCAGAGATTGTTCCCCCTAAACCATTGACTTCTTCATTACTAGCTCCCCCTGAGCTGTTTATCTCAATAGTCTCTAGTGTCAATATAGTCTCTGATTGTACATCAGTGACTCTAGTCTCTAGTGAACCATTAGTCTCCGATGGAATACTAATTTCACCAGTCTCTTGAGTTTCATCTAATACTCTAGTCTCTGATAGAGTATTAGTTCTTGGTACTTCATGCACAACAATTAACTCCCCCTCAATTATGTAGGGATCCTTGCTATCTTGGGGTTTTTCAGTAGTCTCTGATGGATATTCCCATGCATCCAATTCATTCTCAAAACTGAGAGGTTCATGCAACCCTTGTCCAATCATTCCTGGAATCTTTTTATAATCAAATACAACTTGAATTGATTTCACAATGACCTTTGTTCTTAGATTATATACTCTGTATGCTTTACTTGACAAAGAATAACCTAAGAAGATTGCCTCATCAGACTTGTTGTCAAATTTTCCTCTTGTTTCTGATGAGTCTCTCAGTACAAAGCATTTACAACCAAACACATGTAAAAACTTGAGAGTTAGTTTTCTCCCAGTCATTAATTCATAAGGTGTTTTGTTGTATGCTTTGTTTATCAAGGATCTATTCTGTGTAAAGCAAGCAGTGCTTATAGCTTCCTCCCAAAAATATGTGGGAAGCTTAGCCTCTTGTAACATAGTCCTTGCTGCTTCAATAAGGGTTCTATTTTTCCTCTCAACAACTCCATTTTGTTGAGGGGTTCTTGGAGCTGAGAATTGATGAGTTATTCCTTTTTCATTGCAGAATTAAATAACTTGGGAATTCTTGAATTTTGTTCCTCTATCGCTCCTTATCACCCTTACTGTTTTTCCTGACTCAGTTTCTATCTTTTTGATATGATCAATTATCAACTGAGCAGCTTCATTTTTTGTATGGAGGTACTTTACTCAAGTATACCTCATGTGATCATCCACAATAACCAAAGCATATCTATTTCTTAAGATTGACATCACATTCACTTGACCAAATAAATCCATGTGCAGCAACTGCAAAGGGTCAGTGATTGATGTTGCTGGTTTGCTTTAGAATGACACACTTCTTTGTTTCCCTTCTGGCATGAATCACACAATCCATCTTGTGTAAATTCCAATTGTGGAATGTCAGCTACCAATCCTTTCCTCACAAGCTTGTTGATGCTCTTGAAATTCAAGTGGGAAAGCTTTTTATGCCAAAGCCAACTTTCATCAGTTGAAGCTTTGCTATACAGACATGTGATTTGATCAGTAAAAGAAATAAGATTTGCAACATACAAATTTCCTTTTCTTTTCCCTGTTAAAATCACATTCTCAGATTCTTTGTCACACACCAAGCATTTATCTTCTTTGAAGGTGACATTGAATCCCTTATCACATAATTGACTTACACTTAGTAAATTGTGCTTTAAGCCATCAACTAGTGCTACTTCAGTGAAGATGACATCTCCATGTTCAACACTGCCATATCCCCTCATATGGCATTTGCTGTCATCTCCAAAAGTGACTTTTGGGCCACTTTTCTCTTCATACTGTTTTAGCAGGACTTATCTCCAGTCATGTGCCTTGAACAGCCACTGTCCAAGTACCATGATTTCTTCTTTTTGCCCTGCACAGTAGAGAGTAACTAGTTTGAGATTTTTGGAACCCAGACTTTCTTGGGTCCTTTCTCACTAGTT
>CM025783.1:47639627-47737439 GCA_014636745.2 Centella asiatica
TGTGCGGCGAATGCGCAGTCCCCGGCGAATGGTGGAGGGTCCGACTTCATAAACCGGTGTTGGGGCAAGACTAGGCCCCCCTTGCGTTGGAGGTGACTGGTGCCTGATTGGTGGTGCAGGAATAAGCAGCGGAGACTCTACACTAGGCTCCTCTTCCTCATCAGATGATACATCAAAAACTGGGCTATTCAGTCTACGGACGGGCGCGGGGGATCTAGAGCGATCTCTAGCCATCTACATGAAACAATCCACGTTAGCAATTTCAACTTCCCAATAAAACAAACATATAAATCAAAAGAACGGTGCCTTCACTTGCTCAATATTACTAAGCAATCCTATCCTTAAGGATTTTAAATCACTCCATTCTAAAATAAATATCCTCAAACTCGAACTCCTTCATCCCATTTTTTTTTTTTAAGGAAATTCTTGGGACTACCTCAGTATTCCTTATTACTGGATGCAGATTTACGGGCAGTGTTTCCTACGAAACACTTCTGGCCGTAAATGGCTCTGATACCAACTGTGACGACACCATAATCCCATACCGGACTAGGGCATCATCATAAGAAGGTAAAGATAACCATTCATCCATTCCCAAAATAAATACTGAATAAAAACAGCATTTAAGAGTTATTACAACCCAAGAATTAAGTAATTACAGCGGAAGCTATTACATCATTTCCTAATAACAAAATAAATCTCATCGACTCTTCAAACGTCTTCCTTCTTTCCTTCATTCATTCCTTTCTTTCCTTCATCAGTTCTATCAAAAGGATAAACACTTAGTAGCTTATCATCTTTGCTTTCCCCTTATCAGAGGGTTCAGCTTTAGCTTTCTGTCCTGCAAATCATTAACATTCAACATGGGTGAGCGTTTTACGCCCAGCAAGTATATACACGTAGAGGCAAATATGAATAATTCAACGAATTTCATCTGGAATCAAAGGAGAGAAATTCAAATTCTGTTTGTGAGGCTTGGTGAAGCAATACCAAGACCTCGGAAACCTTCAAAATCTTTGAGGATTCACTGATGATATACAACTTGTGATCCCCCCTTGAAGAAAGTCAGGTATACACCTGATCATAACATTCTCAAATATCCAACGGGGGCTACACCCGTGGATCTGCTAACCATACAGTACACAGCTGGCCAGGCTGGACCGCATGATCCCTCTGAGTGACTACGTAGTCAAATAGCATTTCTTCTTGGTCAGGTGAAGAACACATCAGCACCTTTCCTTTCCTTTTGCCAACCATGTGGCATAACCCCCATAAGGGGCATCATTCACATTCTCATTGCACAGATATAAGATTGAAAACATAGCTGAAATTCAAAGCTCATTTATATCCATGCATCATCATTCATATCATGCTAGCAAAATCAAAAGCATAGCATGCTCATGCATCAGAACAATTAAAGTATAAATCTAACCTTCTACGCATATCGGAACAAATGATAATGCGTTAAACTGAAATAAGTATGAGATTGTGAATATACTTGCCTCAGTCCTTTGCTCACTACCAAATTTAATTTACTCGTGAGTGGAAAATTCTGTAAGAATATACATATCACAAAATGAATTTATTATCTGGGTTAAAATATGAGGGAGAAATGCACATGTGATGTCCTTAACTTTTAACGTCTCAATCTGATATAAAACTATTGAGGTTAAGAAATCAATTCAAACATCTTAAAATAATTTAAGAAAATAGCATTTTATAGTTTTTAAAACAAACTGCGCATCAGGGAAGTACTATGCTTTAACCCACTGGAGACTAGTAACCCATCGGGGATTATCAGTCCTTCGGGGATTATTAACCCATCGGGGATTATTAACCCATCGGGGATTATCAACCCATCGGGGATTATCAACCCATCGGGGATTAACTCATCAGGGATTAACTCATCGGGGATTAATCGGGGATTAACTCATCAGGGATTAACTCATCAGGGATTAACTCATCGGGGATTAATCGGGGATTAACTCATCAGGGATTTACTCATCGGGGATTAATCGGGGATTAACTCAAACCCGTCAGAGACTAAGTTAAAGTCCGTCTCAGATACAGGGTCGTCTTCCTCACTCCTCCATGTGTGGTGCCCTTAACCATATCCACACTTAGGTCAAAACTCATCATTCTCTCAGTGATACATAACATTTCTTTTGGTCTGCATGCCATCCTAAACACGGTTTAGGGTAAAGAAAATCAGGTTAAAGAATATTCAAGCATGGGGTTGCGACTACTGTCAACAGAATGTTTGGTAGTTAAAGGTTTGTCCATCAGGTGGTTGTCAACAACACTACACCCAACTAGACAACTTGAAATAAATGACATTTACTCCGATCGTTAGAATATGCATTAAGTCATACTTTTGAGAATAAATGAACATGGTATTAAAGGTGGTAGGTAGAGCAGAGACGCAAGAAATTTAGCAAGACTTAAATAAGATGCTCTTACCTCCTTACTGTAGGAAGAAAATAAATGCTTCGGTTTATCCTTCAAGAAGAACTGCTGTCTCGAAAATTATATTTAAGTTTGATGGAAGTTTAGAAAGGTAGAATCAAGGTTACAACAGCGTGATGTGTATATATATCACTTGGTTGAACAACAAGAACCGTAGGATCAACTTGATCTCAGCTGTTGGTTATGAAAAGAAAGGAAATGACTGAAGAAGGAGAGAGTGATTGAAATGGCTGCTGCGTCCTTCGGTCATCTTTCATAGCTGACTCTAGGGCAATGGTAGGGATGATGAGCATTTAATGCTGCTGTTCCCTCCCCCCATCAGTGGAGTATTTTAAAAAAAAACGGGTACTGTAGCTACCCGAAGCATTCATGCCAAAACACTCCTTTAAAGGTAGAACAACTTATAATCCTCATAAGCTTTACAAAATCATTTAGAAAATAAATCTTTTGGACATCACATTGCAGATAAATTTTTCATAATAAGAAAATAATTTCAATATTCACAACTTATAAGAAAATAATTTTCATAATAAAAAAAAAATAATAATAAGCAAAATAATTATATTTCATAACGAAATTTATTTACAAATCCGGGTCTTCACAATGAATATCAGAATGATAAGCATAATTTCAAGGTTGATGATGATGTCAAAACTCAACATTACAATTACTTAAAAAAAGAATAAAGAATTTCTAACTACAAATGTATTCTGATCTAAGATCTTTGATCTGTTGTTCAGCTTCCACTAAGACTCAGGTTTAAATCCTATAAGTCTAGCTTCAAAAAAAAAAATACAACTTATTTCAACAAACAACTTCAACACAACAATTTTACCTCATTTTTTCTTCAACAACTCCAGCCGTTCTTTTCTGTTTTTCCTCAGCAACTCCAGCCTATTTTTCAACAGATTTTTCAATACAAGCTCAATTTCTTCTTCAGCATCTTTGAGGAGAGTAAGAAATCCTTCAATGTGCCTCTCACTGATACTCTTAATATCTCTGTTGTAGTCAAAGAAAACCTTCTCTCCATGAAAAGTCTCATACCACAATCCCAAAGGCTTAGACTTAGCTTCCGGTACTGAATCCACCTTATGCTCCATCTTCATCACCTTCTGAATTTGGCTTCGAAGTTTCATGTTGAGATCAGAAGTCTCAAGCACAACAGTCAGCAACCACTCCAGATCTTCTTTATTCTGTCCCTCCAAGGCTGGCTTTTCGAACTTCAGAGACTCTCCATCTTTTAAAAAGACATGGAGAAGCTCTTCATTGTTTTTACCCTTGATAAGATCAATCTTCTTTGTACTTTTCTTCAGGGCCTTGATGATTTCTTCAGTGCTAGCCATTTCAAACTTATAGGACTTCCTTGATGAAACTGTTCGTGGTTTTGTTGATCCACTTACAGCCACCAAGGCAGTCTCGGTTGACCTTGGAGGATCTTGAGAGGTAGGCTTCTTAATGGTTGCTTTGATCACAAGTTTCTTTGCAGATTCCTAGACCAAAGGTTTCCTCCTTGACTTTCTCTCTACCTCTTCCATCTCTTTATTTTTCTTTTTGGTAATGGCTACCTTCTGTGCACTTGATCTCTTTGTTGAAGTTTTCTTCTTTTTCTTTGCCTCCTCCTCCTCCCTTGCTGCTGCCATATCCTCCTCTTCCCGAAGTTTCTGAGCTAACAACGCATCAGAGTCTATTAATCTTTGATCACGAGGATTGACTAACTCAACTTTCCCTTCCACTTCAATTTCAATAGGAGTAGGAAAGTGAGCAGTATTCATGGCATCCCCCAATAGCTTAGGTTGTCCTGGTTGAGTTGAAATCTGTTTCTTTGGTTCCTCAACCATGACTCCCTTGCCTTTGTCTTTTGGTTTTGGGGCTTGAGCAGAGGAAGAAGGATATGCTTCTGTTGCTGCTATTGTTGTTGTTGTTGCTGTTATTGCTGTTGTTGTTGGAAGTTGTGTTGTTGTTGTTGCTGCAGCAAGATCAGAATGTTTCTTTAAGATACTATCCAACATTGCTTGCAATTCTGCATCAAGGACAGAACCAGACTTGTGTGAATGTACAGGTTTGGATGGACCACTTTCCCTCTTTTTGACATCAGCATCTTGGGGTTTAGAGGAGATGGTCAGTGTTGGAATGGCCTGCAGCAAAAGTTGCTCCATTCTGTCTTGCTTTTGGATCAAGAGTTGGATGTTTGCTTCGAGGGCTTGAAGTCGACTGTCAGTCTTGGACTTATCTTTGACTAAAGAATCAATTGCAGTGACAGTCCTCCTTGGCAAGTGTCCTTCATAGCACCTTATCTTGTCTGTCTCCAACTCCATCCTTTCCTTTATTTGCTGCATTGCACCATTTATGCCAGTAACCAAGAAGTGGTGAAACTTTGTATGTTTCTTGTCCACCTTGGTTACCTCTTCAAGTAAATCTTTAATGGATGGTGCAGCTGCAGTGGACCCGATGTTGGTCACATAATCCTGCCTCAATTGGGCGGCTGCTTCCTCCAGAGTGTTGGCATAAGAAGCATCAAGCCATTCATCAACATTATGCTCTGGAGCTTCTTCAGGCACAGGTTCATCTGCTAGCCTTGTCTTCAATGTAGAAATATGATCTTGTCTCTGTTGTAGACCATATAATTGTTCGAAATCTGCATTGGACATTTTTGATATGACTTGTAAAGCTTCATCCCCTGTGCTTGATCTAATCTCTAGTTCTTCTGTTTGGATATTGATGGAGGGAGCAGAAGAAACCAGAGCTTCTTGTGAGCTTGTTTCAACAGGTTGTAAAAATATACCTGCTGAAAATTTCTCTCTGTTATTTTGTTCAAGGATCTCATCCTTGCTCACACCCTTTCCTTTTGCCTGGGGTTGGGCACCCAGCTTCTCTTTCTCTCCTTTTTCCAAGCTATCTAAAGCTTGACTCTCTTGTATGTGTATGGTCTCTCCTTTTTCCAGGGCAGGAGCTTGACTCTCACTAATTATTCTCACAACCTCACTCATATGGATGGTGTCACTCTGTCCTACAGAAGTGGGGGTTTGAGAAGTGCTTGTGACAGCATGGATAGGAGGTTCCCTTTGTTTGTCTTGGGCTAGGGTTCTATCCATGGAATCTGTTTGAGAGCTTGTCTCGATTATTGGCTCCTCTTGGGAAAAATCAAGAGAATCAATTTGGAGTGGGAGAAAAAGGAGAAGAATGTACAGTTTGGAGTGTTGGTTGTTCCTCAGACATTGAAAATTGAGGAACATCAAAAGATGACTCTGTGTGTGCACTCCTTGTGTCACTATTTTCTTTTATTTTCTCTCTTTGGGTTTCCTCTTGGTGGTGAACAAGAGGTTGTGTAGACTCTGTACAGTGTGTTCCTGGTTGGGAACTTTCTTCAATGTCAACATCCTTTTGGGAGAATGGTGACAGTTCACTGTTTTTCTTTATAACCTCCACTGCCTTTTGGGAAGCAATGGATTGATTTTGGCTATGGGTTATAACTCTCTTCTTTCTCTGAAGTGGAACTTCAGCTTCTTGTTCTCCCTCATCCTCACTTGCTCCCTCAATTATTTTTCTTTTAATTGGGAGTTTTGTGATTGTCTTTGGTTTTACAACCACAATCTGTTGAGAGACTGTGGAGGGGGCTATAGACAGTTGTTGTGAAGTGGTTGGAGGATTAATGGGGTTTTGACTTTCAATATCCTCAAAAAATTGCAAAGAATAAAGATTTGGAAGCCTGTCAATGAGAATAGATCTCATGACAGGAGGAAAAAATAAAGGAACTATTACCTTTGCAGATTTATGCTTCATATCTGTAAATATTCTTTTACTCTGCAAAACAGTTGGTAAAACTTGCATTCTAGTAATATCAAGGTTAGGAATTAGATATTTAACAATCATCATCAAAAACCTAGCATAATAAATTTTATTTTTACTGGTTTTAAGTTTTATCAAAAGATTTTGCAGAATTAAAAGCCCAATGTTAATATGCCTATCATACAACACACTAAAAGTGATTTGTTGTGTGAGTGTAGTGATAGCATCATAGCCACTGCACTTAGAAGTAAAGGCTTTAGTTATTATGTCTAAGAACAGTGACCACTCTTGCCTTAGATGGGGTCGTGTTATAGACCCAACAGAAGTAATTTCTGCAGAATAATGTAAATTTTTAAACATAGAAACAATTTCTTCATCAGAAGCAAGTGAGTCAAAGTTTTCATAAATTGGCAAGTGTAAAGCATTATTAACTACAGTATGATCTATATTATAAACAGAGTTTGCATACCTGAAACTTACCACAGGGGAGGCAGTTTTCTCACCCTGGATGGTAGCAGTGGACCAGACAGCCGTGATAACCTCAGTGGCTTGGATGGGGGCTTCGTAAATGGCATACGAAAGACTGGAGTGTTGAAGGAAATCCACAAAGGGGTGGTACTGGGCTTCAAAGACATGCTTGTTAGCCACCCCTGCATGGTTTGTCTTGATGATATCAAAGTCTCCAAACTTGAACAGAACAGTTTTAGCGGCCATTTTCAGAGATCTGTGAACTTTTGAAGAAAACAAGAAAAAGGGTTAAATTGCAGAGTATTTGCAGAGAGAAAATAATTTCAGAGCTTGAGTGTTTGTGATTGCAAAGATGTTTGAATTTTGTTTTATCAAATTGTTTGAAACGTTTGCAATTCTTAAGGGTAGTGAACCGTTTTTGATCGTAGGAGAGATAACTACCATATTACCCTCGATCGGAGATTGCCCTAATCTCTGATAAGTTCACTTGTAAGAGACTACAAGAATATTAGTCTCTGATAGTGTTGACTATCGGGGACTAATGTAGTCTCTGATAATATTAACTATCGGGGACTAGTTAGTCTCGGATAGTATTAACTATCGGGGACTAAGGTAGTCTCTGATAGTATTAACTATCGGGGACTAAGGTAGTCTCTAATAGTATTGACTATCGGGGACTAAGGTAGTCTCTGATAGTATTGACTATCGGGGACTAAGGTAGTCTCTGATAGTATTGACTATCGGGGACTAGTTAGTCTCCGATAGTTCAATTTTTTAATTTAGTTGGGGACTAATTAAAAACAACTATCAGGGACTAAAATAGTTTCTTACTCACTCTAGCTCATATTATTCAATAATCAACCATTTGATTATTCATTTCATCAAATATTTTAGAATTAAAATTCTAGCTCCTAAAATTCTGTTTTTTTTTTCTATCCAAAAAATTAATTCTAGCTTCACAAATTCTGTTTAACTAAAAATAGCTGCAATCCAGAAAATTAATTCTAGCTTCACAAATTCTGTTTTATTAAAATCAGCTGCAATCCAGAAAATTAATTCTGGCTTCTAAAATTCTTTTTTAATAAAATAAAACAGCTTCTTTCCAGAAATTAAATTCTAGCTGCATACAACTAAACAACTTGTTTTTTAAAAAAATTTAATCAATTTTTAGAGGCATAATTCAACATTCCTAATTCAGAAACTAATCTAGAAAAGGTAGATTCATCTAAAGGTTTTGTGAATATGTCTGCAAGTTGTTTATTAGTTGTTACCCAGTGTAATTCGATATTACCTTCACTTACATGTTCTCTTATGAAGTGATATCTAATATCTATGTGTTTTGTTCTTGAATGTTGCACTGGATTTTCTGTTATTGCTATGGCACTAGTATTATCACAATAAATAGGAATTTTGGATAATGACATACCATAGTCTAGGAGTTGATTCTTGATCTATAGGATTTGAGCACAGCAACTCCCAGCTGCGATGTATTCAGTTTCTGCTGTTGAAGTAGAAACTGAATTTTGTTTCTTGCTGCACCAAGAAACAAGTCTACCTCCAAGAAGTTGGCAGCTTCCACTTATGCTTTTCCTATCAAGCTTGTAACCTGCATAGTCAGCATCTGAATAACCGATTAGTTTAAAATCAGATTCTTTGGGATACTATAAACCAAGGTTTGGGGTACCCTTTAGATATCTGAGAATTCTTTTTACAGCAATCAAATGTGACTCTCTAGGGTCAGCTTGAAATCTAGCAGATAAACATGTAGCAAACATTATATCTGGTCTACTTGCAGTTAGATACAAAAGAGAGCCTATCATGCCTCTATAGCTAGTAATATCAATTCTCTTTCCTTTTAAATCTTTATCTAGCTTAGTGGCAGTAGGCATGGGTGTTTTTGTAGATGCACAATCAACCAAATCATATTTTCTCAATAAGTCTTTGATGTACTTGGACTGACTGATAAATATTCCATCAGTTGATTGTTTTATTTGCAAACCTAAGAAAAATGTTAATTCTCCCATCATACTCTTTTCATATCTAGACTGCATAAGTTTTGAAAATTTTTCACAAAGTTTTTCATTTGTAGATCCAAATATAATATCATCTACATATATTTGCACCAATATTATGTCTGAGCCTTGCTTTCTATAAAATAAGGTTTTATCTATGATACCTCTAACAAATTTATTTTCAAGCAAAAATTGAGATAGAGTATCATACCAGGCTCTTGGTGCTTGTTTTAAGCCATAAAGTGCTTTGTCTAACCTGTAGACATGATTTGGAAATTTGGAGTCCACAAAACCTGGGGGTTGGCAGACATAGACTTCCTCTTCCAATTTTGCATTCAAGAAAACACTTTTGACATCCATCTAGTACACCTTGAAGTTCTTGTAGGCTGCATATGCCAAGAAGATTCTTATAGCTTCAAGTCTTGCTACTGGTGCAAAAGTCTCATCATAGTCTATTCCTTCTTTTTGAGAAAATCCTTTTGCAACCAGTCTTGCTTTGTTCCTTGTGATTGTACCAACTTCATCCAATTTATTTCTGAAGACCACTTGGCACCAATTATTGATCTATTCCTTGGTTTGGGTACCAGTCTCCAGACTTTGTTTTGAGTGAATTGGTTTCACTCCTATTGCATGGCAATTATCCAGTCAGGATCTTGAAGTGCTTCCTCAATTTTCTTTGGCTCAATCTTTGAAAGAAAACTAAGATATAAACATTCATTTTGAGTTGCACTTCTAGTCTTGACTCCATCCTCTAAACTTCCAATTATCAAATATGGCATGTGGTCTCTCAACCATGGAATTGCACGTGGCAGATTTGATCTTGAAGTTGAGGCTTCATTGTCTAGATTGGTGTTATCCATTCTAGCTTCATGATCAGAGACTGCTCCCCCTAAACCATTGACTCCTGCATTATCAACTCCCCCTGAGCTGTTTATTTCTATTTGCTTCGGTGTCACTATAGTTTCAGATTGTGCATCAGTGACTCTAGTCTCTGGTGAAACATTAGTCTCCGAAGGATTTCTAATGTCACCAGTCTCTTGAGTTTCATCTAATAATCTATTCTCTGATAAATTATTAGATCTTGGCACTTCATGCACAACTGTTAGCTCCCCCCTCAACTAAGTAGGGATCATTACTATCTTGGAGTTGTTCAGTAGTCTCTGATGGATATTCCCATGCATCCAATTCATTCTCAAAACTGAGAGGTTCATGCAATCCTTGTCCAATCATTCCTGGAATCTTTTTATCATCAAACACGACTTGTATTGATTCCACAATGACTTTGTTCTTAGATTATATACTCTGTATGATTTACTTGACAAAGAATAACCTAAGAAGATTGCTTCATCAGATTTATTGTCAAACTTTCCTCTTGACTCTGATGAATCTCTCAGTACAAAGCATTTACAACCAAACACATGTAAGAACTTGAGAGTTGGTTTTCTCCCAGTTATTAACTCGTAAGGTGTTTTGTTGTATGCTTTGTTTATCAAGGATCTATTCTGTGTAAAGAAAGCAGTGCTTATAGCTTCCTCCCAAAAATATGTGGGAAGCTTAGCCTCTTGTAACATAGTCCTTGCTGCTTCAATAAGGGTTCTATTTTTCCTCTCAACAACTCCATTTTGTTGAGGGGTTCTTGGAGCTAAGAATTGATGTGTTATTCCTTTTTCAGTGCAGAATTCAAGTACTTGGGAATTCTTGAATTTTGTTCCTCTATCGCTCCTTATAACCCTTACTGTTTTTCCTGACTCAGTTTCTATCTTCTTGATATGATCAATTATCAACTGAGCAGCTTCATCTTTTGTAAAGAAGTATTTTACCCAAGTATACCTCGTGTGATCATCCATAATAACCAGTGCATATCTATTTCTTAAGATAGATATCACATTCACTTGACCAAATAAATCCATATGTAACAATTGTAGCGGGTCAGTGATTGATGTTGCTGGTTTACTCTTGAATGATACACTTTTTTGTTTCCCTTTCTGGCATGCATCACATAATCCTTTTTGTGTAAATTCTAATTGTGGAATGCCAGCTACCAATCCTTTCCTCACAAGCTTGTTGATGTTCTTGAAATTCAAGTGGGAAAGCTTCTTATGCCAAAGCCAACTTTCATCAGTTGAAGCTTTGCTATACAGACATGTGATTTGATCAGTAAAAGAAATAAGATTTGCAATATACAAATTTCCTTTTCTTTTTCCAGTCAATATCACATTCCCAGATTCCTTGTCACACACCTGACATAGGTCTTCTTTAAAGATGACATGGAATCCTTTATCACATAGTTGACTCACACTAAGTAAATTGTGCTTTAAGCCATCAACCAGTGCTATTTCTGTGAAGATGACATCTCCATGTTCAACACTGCCATATCCCCTTGTATGGCCTTTGCTGTCATCTCCAAAAGTGACTTTTGGGCCACTTTTCTCTTCATACTGTTTTAGCAGGGTCTTATCTCCGGTCATGTGCCTTGAACAGCCACTGTCCAAGTACCATGATTTCTTCTTTTTGCCCTGCATAGTAGAGAGTAACTAGTTTGAGATTTTTGGAACCCAGACTTTCTTGGGTTCTTTCTCACTAGTTATAGACTCAAGACTTGACTCAGATTGAGTTGATTGTCTTTTAATAGTTTTAACTTTAATAGGACAATCATTAGTCTTGCTACTTGTTTGTGAGAGACTGCCAAGCTTAGAATTTTCAGTTTTAATGCAAAGATGTTCTAACCTTTTTACTGGTGATTTATCTTTTATTCTCTTTGAAGGCGCAGTCTCAATTATAGGAATTTTATTTTTGCTCCTACAGTTTATAGCTATGTGATTGGGGTTACCACATACATGACATGTCTTTCTAGGAGCATCAGGCATTCTAGCATAGTTTGTATGTTTATTAATGCCTATCTTTCCATTCCTATTTTTCTTCTTTCTGCTTTACTCCACCAATTTTTCAGCCTTTTTGTCTGGAAGATTCTCAAGTTTTTTATTTAGTTGTGTCTTTGTCATGAACCCAATATTTAATCTTTTTGTTTCACTTTTATCAACAACATTCACTGTCTTTTGATCACTTTCTGTTTTTGCAGTGAATTGTTGATCTTGAGTGTTAATAAATTTAGGTTCAATAACAGGAGAGACAAAATTAATTCTTTTAAAATTTGGCTTGCTAATTGAGGAGTTTGCAGCTTCGAATAGATCATTTAAATCTGAACTTTTGTCAAGATTTTCATCATAACCTAGTCCAGATTTTTGACCTATTGTTTGACACTCTACCAAGTCAGTTAATTTTTTTGAGGAAGTGTTCCATTGTTTAATCTTAGCTTGAGCAATTTCAAGTTGCTCTACTAAGTAATATTCCCTCTTTTTCAAAGCATTAATCATGTGATGAGCTTTGTTTAAATCAAACTTGATAGTGTCAAATTGTGCCAATCTCTCTACAAGAAACTTGTTTCTTTTTAAGAGATTGTCACGTGATTCTTTTACATTGGTATGTTCAATAGTTAATGATTTAAAACTGACATGCAAATCAGACATATCTTTTTGCATGCTTTCAATGCTAGATGTATCAAGTAAAGTAAGCACGTTAAAATTCTGATTTGCATCACATACCTTTGTAAAATCACTTGACTCGTCACTACGAGCCATTAGGGCAAAGTTGACAACTTCTTCATCAGAGTCGCTGTCAATCCAATCTTTTCCCTCAGTTATCAAGGCTTTGCTCTTGGATTTAGCTTTCTTGTCAGCAAAGTCTTTCCTTGATTTTTCATCCTTAGATCTATCACTAGATCTAGGCTTTCTGCACTCATTGGGAAAGTGCCCTAACCCATCACAGTTGTAGCATCTTATCTTTTTTAAGTCGAAGGTGACTTTTTGACCTTCACGTTTAGGGTTAGGTTTCCTTGATGATTTTCTTCCTTTTCTGCTGGCCCTAAATTTCTTTAACTGTTTGACCATGAATGCCATGAATTCCTCCATGTCATCATCAGAATCTAGTTCATCTTCCTGATTAGTCGAGCTAGCATCAGAAGATTCCACATCAAGCTTCTCTTGAGACTTGCTTGTCTCAACCATCAACGCAGCTCCTCTATCCTTGCTATGCATGCGTTGTCGTTGCTCTACTTCAAGTTCATAGGTCTTTAAATTCTCGTAGAGCCTGTCCAGTGTGAGGATATCCAAGTCATGAGCCTCTCTTATTGCCGTTGTCTTTGGATCCCAACTTGGTGGGAGAGATCTCATGAACTTAGTATTGACATCCTCATTATCATAGGACTTCCCAAGTATTTTCAAGTCGTTGAGCAAAGTGTTGAACCTATCATATACCGACGTTATTGGTTCACCAAGCTTTGCTTGATAGAACTCATATTGTTGTGTTAACAATGATCTTTTGTTCTTTCGGACTTGGTCAGTCCCTTCACACAGGACTTTGATGGTGTCCCAGATTTGCTTTGACGTAGTGCAATTTATAATGCTTGTGAACATATTTTTATCAATTCCATTATAAAGTATGTTCATTACCTTAGCATCCTTTAACACTTGCAACTTGTCTTCATTCGTATAATCACTTTCTGGAGCAAGTTCAAAGTGTTCTGCAACAACAGATCCTTCGACAGTTTTAGCAGGAATAAATTTCCTGGGTAAATAAGGACCCTTCTCAATCCTATCAATGTAATCTGGATCTGTTGCTCTTAAGTGCATATACATCTTTTGCTTCCACATAGGATATTCTTCTCTTTTAAGTATGGGAATTCTAGTACCACCATCACGACTTCCCACATAAGTTATTATGCTAGAGCTGCTTGCTTCATCATTGGCCATCTCTTGGAACGTATTAATTGAATAAATTCAATTACAGACTCTGATACCAATTGTTTTCCCAGTGAGATGCCGAGAACTTATAGAAGGGGGGTTGAATACAAGTTCTTTAAAATCTTTTCGTATTACTTGATCTTTAAGAAATTAACTTTTCTTGCGGAATATAAAAAAACAAGAATACGAATCAATTTATAAACAATTGCTTTATTGATTTACAATTGAATACAAATCCTAACAATTACAATAATGTAATCGTCAGCTTCTTTTCTATTCTGTATAAGAAAAGATACAAAACTATGAAAAACCTATACAGCTTCGAAGTTACAATTCTCTGTAAACCTAATTACAGCTTCTCTAGCAACTGAATTACTATTGACTCAGTTCCTATTCTGAACAAAATTCAGCTTCCTTATTCGAATCAAATACAATCTTTCCTTTTTGATAGGAACAGATTTCTGGTTAGTTTCCTTACCAGCTACATCTTCAATAATATTTTACTTTACGTGGAAGACATTCCTTTTTAATTCGAACTTTGTATCTTTCAAGAAATAAATCACGATTAGTCCCTAATGCTTCATCATTAGTCTCTGGTGACGTCATTACTAGTCTCCGGTGCAACTAGTCCCTGATGACGTCAGCTTGTATAGTCTCCGATAGAATTATTTAGTCTCTGACGCGTTAAGGCTTAGTCTCTCTGATGACGTCAGCTTAGTCTCTGACTCCTTTAGACTTAATCTCTGATGACTTAAGTCTTAGTCTCCGATAGGCAAAACTAGTCTCCGACATATAAGATCTTTTTAGTCCCTAACCAATTCTCCTAGTCTCCGATAAGCCTTTTTGCAAACTTTAACAGATTAAATACACATCTTGACTTTCTGAAGCTTCGATACACCATTCCAGCAGTTAGTTACAAATAAGAAATATTTATATCTCTTTACAAAGAATGAATGAATTACAATCAAAGAGATAACTGCTAGCTACAAAACTTCAGTGTTACTAATTAACACTTTCTAGACATTTGCATTCTAAGTAATTTAAAGACAATCATCATCAAATGTTCTAAAACCTAACATGTTTAGTTCTCCGTAGTCGATGCACAATCTCATTGATCCATCCTTCTTCTTTACGAATAATACAGGTGCTCCCCATGGTGAGACACTTAGTCTAATAAATCCTTGATCCAATAGCCCTTGTAGTTGTATCACAAGCTCTTTTAATTCTGAAGGGGCCATCCTATACGGAGCTTTGGAAATCAGGGCAGTTCCTGGTACTAGCTCAATTCCAAATTCTACTTGTCTATCTAGAGGTATACCTGGTAATTCTTTGGGAAATACATCATCAAATTCCCTCACAACGGGAATGTCCTCCATTTTTATCTCTTCCCTTTTTGTGTCATGTACATAAGCCGTGAATGTTTCATATCCTTTATGTATCATTTTCTTGGCTTGTATTATTGTAAGAAAATGAGATTATTTGGTGGTCTTACATCCATGAAATAACACTCTGTTGTTTGAGGGTGTTCTTAAGGAAACCTTCTTCCTTTTGCAATCTATATTAGCTTGGTATTTATGCAACCAATTCATGCCTAGTATCATGTCAAATTCTCCCAATGGGAATGGTATTAGGTTTGCAGGGAAGTCATATTTTCCCATCTTTATACTATAATCGAGTAGTACATTTATGGCAGTATGCACCTCTTGGTTAGCTACCATGACTTATAGAGGTGTTTCTAGGCATATAGGAACAATGTTCATATCCTTAAGAAGACATTCAGATATGAAAGACCTAGTTGCGCCAGAATCAAATAAAACATGTACTTGAACTGAGTTGACCAGTAGTGTACCTGTAACTACATGATCAAACATCAGTGCATCTTGCATAGTCATGTTGTAGGTCTTAGCTTGAGGGCGACTGGATACCGTGTTGGGTCTTGTCAATGGCAGTTTGCCTTGACTCTTCTTTTGAGGCGGCTGGTGCCTTATGGTTGACATTGTAGCTGTTGTGGACGATACCAAGATTGGGGAACAATTGATGCTTGATTTGGGCAATTAAGTACAGTGTACCCAAGTCGATGACATTTGAAACATATATTTGTTCCCACTAAAAATGGAGAAGTTCCATGACTCCTTCCATACTATAGATTGTGATCCTCCTTTTATTATCACTTGGGTCAACAATGAAATTCCTTTTTCTTTTGTCATTATTATTAAGTACATTTCCTTCTTGTTTCACCACGACTGAACTGGTTTGTGGTCTCCCTTGTCCTCCATTTCCTTAATTATTATAGTTATTGCTATTGGAGTAGTTTCCTTTCCTTTTTCCTTCCTTTTGATTTTCTCGGTTGAATTCTCGGAGTAGCTTGCCACTTTTCTCAGCTACTTTCGTCCTTTGAATGACTTCAACATAGTTGTCTAGGCATAAAATAGCAATCTTGTCATGCAACCATGGATTCAAACCGTGCTCAAATCTCCTTGTCTTTCTTCTTTCACTATCTACTAAATGTGGAGCATACCTTTGGAATTCATTAAACTTCTTTTCATATTCTTCCACCGTCATGTTTCCTTGTCTTAATTCTAAGAATTGCCTCTCTAGCTCATCCGTGACACTAACTACAAAAGTATTGATTATAGAAAAGCTCCTTGAATGGGGACCAGGTAAAAACATCAGTTTTTGCTTAATCATTTCTAACTATCAACCTTCTAGTCCTTTCCAATCGTTCAGTATTCTCCCACCAATAGTTAGCTTCTCCTTTCAGTAGATAGGTAGCATAATCTGTATCGAGGTCATTTGTCACCCTAGAAATGCAGAAAGCTTTCTCTATTTCCTTAATCCAAGTTTGAGCTACAGTGGGACCTCGGTCACAATTAAAAGTAGGTGGGCAACTATTGGCGAAGTCTCTAAATGTTATTTTCCTTGGTAGCATTTGTGGCAGCGGTGGTGGGGTATAATAGAACCTCCTTGCTACAAAGTTGTGAAAAACACAACAACATTTACTACAATAGGTTCCTAGTACAAAGGCTAAGAATTAAGTTCATCCTTTATTCTACGTGCAAAACGACATGCTCATTCAACCATTTCTATAAGGTTACGTATCAGATAGTCCCGGTCCATCATAGTAGGCTGTGCGAGCCTAAGATAATTACTGACTGAAATCAAAACTTCTGTCAATGTCTTAGTGAGGGCCAGAGACACATCTTGGAATGACACTCTCCAAAGATCCAACGTTCTACTAGTCTTTTGATGAGCAAATGACTGTCGCATCATGGTAGTGTTGCGTGTCGCCAACTTTGCTTGAGTCATGCGGATTCTGCATTGGAGGAAATGGTAGAATCCATTTGGTAATGGCATAGGTATTGGTATTTCTAGTGGTAGGGTGGCGGGTGGGACGTCAGATAGAGTCGCTGGTGATGAAACCACAAGTGGTGGTGCTGGCACAGTAGGTATTGTGTGCATATAGATGGGAAGAGACTCTGTCTGAGAGGGAGCCAGAAGTGGGGAATCCATTTGATTATAAGGAGAAGAAGGATTCCTCATATGAACAGAAAAACTTGACCCCTCAAATGGGTTGGTTGGGTCCTGTCCATTTACTTCTGGTTCTGAAGAATCCTCATCATTTTCGTTTGAGACCTATGGTATCTCAAAATGAAAGACCTGGGTTGGTCTATTCACTCTTTTGCAAGGAGTTACCAGCCGACATGCGCCAGACAATGGCAAGGATCTGCGGTTGACATTTCTTAGGGCAGGTGCAACATTCAGGGCTTGCTCAATGGATGCTTCCCCTGCAGTGTTATTATTTATAATGGGGGCTTGGTCACTAGGGCGTCCCATGACTAGAGTAGTGGTACCATCAGGGATCTGTTCTTCATCTAAGCTTTTAGTCAGGGGTGCCTTGCCCTTATCATTACATCTTGGTATCATTCGAGTTATCTATAAAAGAAAACATAACTTAGATCAATACCATCATAAGGCTTTGACATAAATACTAGTACCATAGCATGGTGTATAATGCACTTAATATTGATCCTTCTATCTTGAAACCTTATATCCCATAAAATCTAAAAGCCTCAAGAACTAATGGGGAAAACAGCTTTGACACCTATCTTCTATTCTACTATTCTTACCCTTACAATCATTTTCTTACCTTACTAAAACCCAATTCTATATTCCGGTAGAGAACATGTCTCATAACTGGTGCTTGGCTGTGATACCAATTGTGGCAGCGCCAGAAAATCTCGGGCAGGGCTTCAGGTGCAGTCAGAAATTATATGACAATCCCCAAAGATCCCATGCTGGACTCCAGACTCTGCCAGGGGTTTGACAACAGAAAACATTATGAACCAAGCATATACATCAATAATTATAGAGAAATATAATCTCTATTACAAACTTTTACTCAAACATTCACAAAATTAACTAAAGGTACACAACCTTTTATTACAAATCTTCAAATATTTAGCAGCGAAAGTCTATAAATGGCCCATCTGGCCTTACAATCTGAACATTTCTATGATGACCTCTGGTCTCACTTTTCCTTTAAAGGCAATCCATAGGAGAGTGATCAAGAAACTCTAACTATGTCTTTTTCTCTTTTCCTTTATTAGGCGACACGACCTTCTTGACATAACCTGTAAAACATTTCATAGTAATCCACATGAGCAATTTATGGTCAACAAGTATATAACCATAAGCTATGTAAGTTCAAGCAAAAAAAAACAGATATTTTAAAAGGTAGTGTGTAATGAGGTTAGGCGAAACAGAACTAACACCTCCTGGTGAACCAATAAACATGTAACTTGCCTTGGTCCTTAGCTAATTTCTAATCTCAAAATATTGGTGCTTGAGAGGTTCTATAAAATATAATTGTTGGTATAACATGAGAAATCCATGTCTTTAAATATAATATCAAACTGCGCATAAACAGGGGATGGCCATCAGGGAATGGTTATCAGGGGACGGGCTACTCATCAGGGAATAGCCATCAGGGGACGGCTACCCGTCAGGGGATGACCATCAGGAGAAAACTATCTGTCAGGGGATATTCCTCTATCAAGGGATAGTCATCAGGAGATGACATACCCATCAGGGAATAGTCCATCTGTCGTCAGGGGATAGACTACCCATCAGGGGATAACTATCCGTCAGGGGATAATTTTTTTCATCGCCAATCTCGTCGGTAAATTTTTTTTTTACCATCGCCAAACTCTTTTGGCTATCACCAAACTCATCGCCAACTACTTAGCCAGCGCCAAACTTAGCACTGAACTCGTCAGTGGATAATTGTTTAGCATCAAACTCATTTGTTTAGTGCCAAACCCATCAGTGGATAAATGTTCAGCACCAAATTCTTCGGAGACTAACCTTTGATGCTTATCAGAGACTAATATTGTTAGTCATCAAAGACTAACTTTGTTACTAATTAGAGACTAATATTTACCCATTGGAGACTAACATGTTTCTTGTCATGGACTAATATTAACTCATCGGAGACTAAGTTAAGACTTGTTTCTGCTATGATGGAAGACCTTTCATATGATCATAGATGATGAACAACCCAACTTAAGTTGCAACACTGACCTATCTGCTATGTATATTACTCACAGATGTTATGCAAGAAAGAAAACAAAGCAAAATGTAAAGCTCTTACCTCTTCGTTCCTTAAGGAAGAAATTGGAAACTTGTCTGCTCTAAAAGATAGTTGCTCGAGAGAAAGAACTTAAAATTTACGAAGATGGTAGGTTAAAGAGAAGTTCTCGGAGAGAAGTTTTTGAAAAGAGATTAGAATTTTATCTCAGAATGGGGTATTCATAGTGTTCAAAAGCAGTAGGCTAAGATTAAGCTTGAAATGAAATTATTGGTCAGTTTGGGCGGTAAAACGGCTCTTCATCATAACATCTTAACAGCTAGTAAAATAGTAAGTAACTGCTGCCTTACATGCAGTTAACCTTAATAAGTTGTTGCCACACAAACAACTTATTAATCAATCAACATATGTACTCATCAGATGTAATCCTTACGTAATCCTTCCAAGCTTGTTTATCTTAATTTCATATGAGATTTTCTAACCTCATACCTATATCATAGCCATGGACACCAAAAAGGGAAAAATTAATATATATACTCCCTTTCAAGACATAAATTAACTATACAAATTGGGTATTAACTCCTCATACAAGAAAATAAATTATCATAAAATCTTTTTTTTTTCGTGTTCTCATAATAACATAGTAGAAGATATGGTTAAGTCAATTACCTTGAAGTTTTTGGATTTTGGACTTCCATCAGTTTCATTGCTATCACAGGAATTGGCTATCAGTGCCATATTGACATACTCTTCATCCACTCATTCTGACTCAGCCCAATCCTTACCCTCTGTGGTTAGTGCCTTTCGTTTTCCTTTGCTGATGTTTAGGAGTTCAAAGTACTTCTTCTTATAGTAGTCCTCATCTCTCTTATCAACCTTGGGCTCCTTTCCCTTCTTGTTAGACTTGGGCTTCCTGCACTCACTTGCAAAGTGTCCAAGACCATCACAGTTAAAGCAGTTGAACTTGGATCTATTAACCTTTCTAGATTGACTTTCTTTCTTTGATGTAGAGGCATTGATGAATCCAGTCTTTCTCCTAGCAAATTTAAGCTTCTTGAATTTTTTGGCTATAAGAGCTAGGACTTCATCAATGTCATCTTGATCTTCAGGTCTGCAGTGTTTTTCCTCTACATCTACATCTTCAACTTCTTCAATAGACTCTAGATCAGAATCTGATTCTTTAATGAGAACTCTTTTCCCATCAAGCTTCATGTTCTTTGTCTTTTCCCATCAAGCTTCATGTTCTTTGTCCTCGAGATCCCCAGGCCGGAACCCCGGGCTACACCAGAAAACTACAACACAACAACAAAACAAACAACACAGCCAAGCATTTACAACACTCATGCGAGAAATATATTCTCAATACATCATTACAAAACCTTAAGGTCCACATCATCTTACAAAACCTCAAAGCTTGAAAATAAACAAGTTGCAACGGAAACAAAACTTTAGATGGCTCATATGGCCTTACAACTTAAACACTCTTATGTCATTCTTTCTTAGGCGATTCAGCCTTCACGACATAACCTGAAAAACATTCATAGCATTCCACATGAGCGCTACGCTCAGCAAGTACATATTCATAGGCAAGAAGAATAGATAATTCAAAAGCTTTAATATTCTTCGAGGTTGGGCGAAGTAATGCCAACACCTCGTGATAATCAATAAACATATATCATCTAGGGTACCCGAGTGATATCAAAGGTTAACCCTTTTCAATAAAACTTGATTTTCCCTCTCTTCATCAGATAATGCATCACCTGACCAGGCTGATCATTATATGACTTCCTTTAACAATCAAATTTCATCCCAGCTGGTCAGCCTGATCGTTTGATTCATCATTTGACATACGTAGTCACTTGCAGAAACCAATTAATCTGCGAAAGGTTTGATTAGCGATGCCTTGCCTTGGTCTATCATTCCCTATCATCATTGGCCAGAATACCAGGTGAAAGCATTCAACAACCCTTTAACTCCCCCGTATGGAATATATCTTCTTGAAAACATTTTCTCATTTTAAATTGGCATCCTCCACAATTAAAAATAGCAACTACCAAACACATTGGCGTGCTCAACAATTAAAAGTAGATAGCCGATGATTTTTCTATATACCCATACGAAAGCATGATTAGGTGTGCATACAAGTTCACGACTACAATACCCTTACATCATCATCATCATCTTTTGGTGTGCTAGCGACTTTAAACAGCTAGCAATCAGCCAATAACATATAGCTCCATCATTAACATCTTTTCACGTACATCAGATCAATGATCGTACGTTACTTAATCATTAATGAGATCATCATCATGCATAAGCTTTAACATCATTCATTTACGTAAATCAAAATAATAATTCTACGTAATCAGAAAGGAAGAAAGTGGAATGAGTATATACTTGCCTTGGTCCTTAGGTAAAATCACTATACTGGTTGCAAAAGGGTTTTGTAAAACATCATTGTTGGTATAACATGAGAAATCCATACTTAAAAGATGACCATTCAGATTAGAAAATGGTTATCAGGGCATATTTTACCCGTCAGGGAAAACATTACCCATCAGAGACTACGAATGACGTTATCGGGGATTAGACTTAGCCTGTCGGAGACTAAGGCTGACGTCACCAAAGACTATCCTTAGCCTGTCGGAGACTAAGGCTGACGTCACCAGAGACTATCCTTAGCCTGTCGGAGACTAAGGCTGACATCACCAGAGACTATTCTTAGCCTCTCGGAGACTAAGGATGACATCATCATCAGAGACTAATATTAACTCATCAGAGACTAACATTAACTCATCAGAGACTAATATTTACTCATTGAAGACTAATATTAACTCTTCAGAGACTAGTGTTATCTCGTCAGAGACTAACATTAACTCATCAGAGACTAATATTTACTCATCGGAGACTAACATTAACTCTTCAGAGACTTGTGTTATCTCATCAGAGACTAACATTAACTCATCAGAGACTAATATTTACTCATCGGACACTAACATTAGAGCTTGTCTCCGCTTCCATGGAAGATCTTACGACAACAAACTCAACCTAGGACACCTCATGAACATGAATATGCAAAAAGAAACAATCAGAGGAGAACTTAAAATTCTTACCTCTTGGTTTGACGAAAGAAATCACAGCCGGTTTGAAAGTAATCACCCAGAAAAAAGAACTTGAAATTATATGGAGATGGTAGGTTTAAAGAAGAACTTCGGAAGAGAAAATCTTTGGAAAAGAGACTGAAATGTTCCTCCGATTGAGGTATTTATAGTAGTCTAAAATTAAGCCTTGGAATAGAATCATTGGTTAATCTAGACTGTAAAACGGCTGCTCATCATGATTCTTAGCGGCTAATTATGTATAATAAGCCTACTGTCCTTCATGCAAATAAGCTAGCTATTAAAGCAGCTTACTAATCTGATTACTATACGTAGGCAATGACATCATGATACTTAAGCTCCTAAGTCCTCCATAGGACTTAACAATCAGAATGCATCGCTTCCTCTAGTACTTACGAAGGTTACCAACATAAAAACATCAATTGTTTGACCTTACAACCAACATTCAAACAAAAATAACCCCTTTAATGGGTCCAAAATTATTTAGACATTCAAAAACATCATATATTAACTACATACGTTAATATTTATATATATATATATATATATATATATATATAGATAAACAAATTTTTCGGGTCATTACATTTCTACCCTCGAACATTAAGATACTGATGTCCAAAAGGGGAGGGTGGGGGTGGGAATGATCAGGTCAAAGGTAGGAAAGAGTAATTCTAATAAAGACAGTAAGAGAATTGTTAATGATGTTAGCAAAGTGATGGCTGAGCATTAAGGAACTACAACAACAAAGTCTATGAAGTTGTCAATGTTAAGTTTATGTACAATTGTGTTTTCACATCTTTAATTTTAATTCTAAGTATTGTTATTTTGTTTTGACATCATCATCAAACCTTGATTTATGCTTATCATTGATAATCATAAATATGAGGAGATTGCTAGGTATTATAACATTTGATGATGATGTATCACACTTAAAATTGTTAGATTTTGTAATTGTACTGAAACTGAAATTGCAACTAATTTTGTCCTAGTATTATCATCTGATAGTGTAAATTGTTCATCAGTGGATAATAGACCAATAAGTTGAAGTTGTTCTTTGACAATGTAATGCACATCAGAAGATAACTTAGAGGATAATTCATCACAGCAGCCATAAGAGGATATTCTACAGCAGCAGTTGATGAATTGAGACTCACGATTGATGAATTGAACTTGTCTTAAACTAAGATTGAAGATTAAACTGAACTGAACTTTAAGATTGCTAGAGGAAATAAACTTAAACTATTATCAATAGTTGAACTACAGCAGTGGATAAAGTTGTTCATCAGTGGAGAAGTTGAGCAGTGGATAATGCCATTATCAAAGACTAATTTGTAGAATTAGTTCAGCAGTGGATAATGTCATTTTTAGGTGTTACATGTCATCAAAGGATGTTATCCACTCCGAATACAATATCTCTTCAAGGAATGAAGCTCTATACCAACAATGAACGCTCAAAGAAATTCTACAACTCACCTACAGAATTGTACTATCAGAGACTAAAAATTAACCTATCAGAGACTAAGAATTAGCCTATTGGAGACTTAGGATTATTCTATCAGAAACTATTGTTGAAACTACATAAGAACTCCTAATATGCATAAGAGGATAAATGGCTTTCCACAACAGACCTCTACCAGAGTTCATTAGGGACTAAATAGTCATTAGAGGATAAATGATCATCATCAGAGATTGAAGATGACATATGGCTGACTGTAGCTGTGACGACCCCAAAAAAAAAACTCATACTGGACTTTGGGCACCATCAAAAATTAACAAGAGAACATTAATAACATTAAAGCATGAATATCAATAAATAAGAGAAAAATATAGTATTCTTTATAACATTCATCCAAAAATAAAATTCTAACAGCGGAAGTCTATGAAGGGCCCATAGAGGCCTCATAATCTAAATATTTCAATAATCACCTCACACTTCACTCTGCCTCTGAATGCCATCCATAAGAGGGAAATTAGGAAGCGTTCATCATGTCATCCTTACTTTGCCTTTAGTAGACAGCTCAGCCATCTCGCCATGCCCTGTAAAACATTAGATAATAGCAACATGAGCGATTTATTCTTGCAAGTATATAACCAAGTATTGGTGGGTTTTAAAGTATGGATAATCTATTGGCTTAAGTGTTTATGAGGTTGGATGAAAACAATGTCCACGCCTCTTAATAACTTGGAGGAAAAAAAAAGATTCCAAGGTCCCCGAGTGATAACGAGGGATTTGACACTTGAAAGAAATTTTGAATCATTCATTTGCGCCTTTTCTTCATCAAATAGTGCATCATCTGGCCAACCTGACAACTATCTGACTTTATGATCTCTTCATAAAACGATATATCAGCCGGCCAGCCTAATCGTTTGACTTCATCGTAATGAGATACGTAGTCAAAGCAGAAACCTTTTGTCTGTGAGGGTTCGGTCATCGATGCCTCAACTTTCGTTCCCTATCATTCATAGGCCCAAGGTGCCAGGAAGATGCAACCCACTAACTTTTAGTTACCCACACAAATATACTTTACAAGTATGGGGTGACAAAAATTAAGTATTTTTCTATCTGTATAGGATTTACTTTGGTGCGTTAGCGAATTTGAATAGTTAACATCTGCCCAAAGAATGCTTGATTCTAATACAACATTTTCACGTACATCGGATCAAAAGATCATACATTACTCAACTTTGAAGAAATTGAATCATGAATATTGACATAATAATATCTTGGATACATTACGTATATCGGAAGAATGATCATACGTATTAACTGAAAGAAAGTAGAGAGAGTATATACTTGCCTTGGTCCTTAGCAAAAAATCAATTTCAATTCACTTGTAAGTGATACACTCTATAAAACATGCATATAACATGAGAAATATACACCTTTGATAAAGGTGATATGAGAAAAATGCACATGTGTTGTCCGTGAACTTTTAATGTCTTAATTTGACATCTGATCCGTTGAGGTTTTAAAAAATATAATTAATTATTAACATCTTAAAATAATTTAAGAAAATAATATTTTATACTTTCGAAGACAAACTCTGCATTAGTGGATAAACATTGAAGCATGAAAGCGGTCATCACGGGCTAAGAATGACCATCAGGGGATAAATTAACCATCAGTGGATAATTTTTACTCGTCAAGGGATGACTGGTCATCAGGCACTGATCCTCTACCATCAGGGGATGGTCTTCGGTCATCAGGGGATGGTCTTCGGTCATCAGGGGATGACCTTCGATCATCAGGGGATGGCTTTTTTTTTCATTACCAAACTCGTCGGCTGATAATTTGTTTAGCACCAAACTCAATAAGTCATCGCTAAACTCGTCAGAGACTAAGAAAATTTCCTCATTAGAGACTAACAAAATTTTGTTCATCGGATACTAACAAAATTTTCTTCATCGGATACTAACAAAATTTTCTCATCAAAGACTAATAAAATTTTCTCGTCAGAGACTAATGTTTATACTGATGGAGACTAAGTTAGGACTTGTCTCCAATACAGTGGTGCCTTCAACACTATTTAGAGGGTGATGTTATCAACAGATAACCATACATAGGTCCACTCTCGTTATCTTTTCAGCAGTGTGTATTATTCTTATTGTCTACTAATTCTTATAGACACTGGTAGACTTCAAGAACTCTGGTTGGTAGAGGTTCAAGCATGATGTTTAAATACTGATAAAAAGAAATATTTGGAATTTAATGGTTTGTCTACTACGTGGTCATCAACATTCTTATTCTCTTATTGGATAGCTTTTTGAAATAAATGGCCTTAACTCTAGGTGTTAAAAGCATGCATTAAATCATACTTTTGAGCATGAATAAAAAAAAGTATTTTTACAAACATTGCATGCATAACAGAACAAAATAGTGTAGGAACAGAGCAGGACTTTGATATAGTGCTCTTACCTCTTTGGCTGCAAGGAAGAAGTTAAAAGCTTGGGTTGTTCTTCGAGAAAGACAGTTGTTCCTGAAGGTGAACCTGGATTTTGTGGGTGTTTGGCTGTATAGAAAATTTATGAAAGTGGGGCTAGGGTTGTACCCAAATGATATACTTATATCACTTGCTGAACAACAATAGCAGATGGATTGCTTGAGGGTAGATTTCAGTCATTGGCTGTGAAAGAAAATAACAAGCTTTAGAAAGGAGTGATTGGTTAGAATGGGCAGATGTAACGGCTGCTAAAAGTCAGTCAGTCATCTATTATAGCCAACAATCTAGTGTACTATTGGAGTAGATTAACTGGTTTTGATGGGTCACATGCAACAACTCTGACATAGAGTAATTATATCTCTTGTCTCACAGTAGTCTTTGGTTTGAAAAAAAAAAATGGGTACTACAGTTCACACCCGTGAGTTACCTTCCCACGTGATAAATACACTTACTCTTGATAATACTTGGGTAAAAATAATCATTTAAGGCTTTGAGCTCAAAAAAAATATTTATAAAGCTTTGGACATCACATTGCCATAAAATTTTCATTTAAGATATGAATTTATTATTCATACCAAATAAAAATTTAAACCTTCATATATAAAATAAATTAATCATAATATGAATCAATCATACAAAAAAACTAATCATAATATGAATTAATTTACAACAAAACTCATTTTATTTTTCGGGTTCTCACAGCAGCAGTCTACTAACTCAATTAAGGTTATGAAATTTAAAATCACGAAGGTGGTCCAATAAGGAGAGATGGAAATAGAGAAGCTTTGAGGAGATAAGTTATACATATACACAACATGCATATAAAGCTGCAGGTGTATAAACTGCAGAGATAATTTATACAAATTTGAAGAGCAAAATAAGGGAGTTGTTCCAATAAGAACCAAATAAGCTTAAAAAGATAAGTTATCCAAATACACAGCAAATGTAAAAAGTTGGAAAGATAACTTATAAGAGTTCTGAAGAATAAAATAAAGGAGCTAGTGCAATAAGTAGAGAGTGTGTACCAGAGAAGTTACATGACAAATTGACATGCAAGAAAGGTTGTACAAAAGAGACGTTATGTGACAGAGCTACAATTATCAAAGAATATCATAGATATTTTTGGAGACAACTCAAAGAAGAAACTTGGAGGACAAGAGAGTTGTGTCTATAAATAGAGACATAGAGAAGCTGAGGTAAAACATATATAAGAACAATATCTAAGAAAATATATCTAAGAACATGCATCTTTGAACACATCTCACATCTCTGAACCCATTTCTTATCTGAGAGCATCAATTACATCTCTATACATATTGAGAGAGAAAAATTTAGAGATAGAAATTGTAATTCATTTAGAGAAATAAAAGTTATAATTCATTTATAGAGAGAGTAGCAAGATTTAGAACTTGAGAAGCTAGAAATCATTTTCTAGATTGCAGTTGTTCATCACTGAACATAGTAAAAAAGCTGGTGTCAACAAGATTTGTTAGGAATTATGTTGATGATGATGATGTCATTATTCTTTTGTTTAGTTAATAATTATGCACTTGTAAATACTCAAGGTGTTTTATAAACCTTAGTATATTTTCACAAATAAGCATTCATTGATACACAATTTAGTTTTTCAAGGAATAACAATAACTACACTAGGCAAGTCATCAATGGTTATCTCAAAGGACTTGTTAGTGTCAGAGAATGTCTAATTGTACTTGATGTTCAAGTTTTCCACACATTAGGCATTCATGAATCAGCCAACAAAGCATCAGTGGTTAAAGATGTTAGTATTCAAGAAGGCATTAGTGGTAAAAGCCGTCAGGGGATACCATCAGGGGATAACTTGAATATTGCATCAGTGAATGATATCAGTGCATAACATCAAGGCTTAACATTAGGGGATAAAGAAGCAGTGATCAAGTCTACATCAAGGCTTGTCATCAAGGGATCCAGAAGCACTGATGAAGTCTACATCAGGGCTTATCATCAGGAGATAGTTAAAACCTAATCTACTCAACATCACGGAATGCTCTAAGCACTGATGGTCATCAGGGATTACAATTTATGCACTGATACTTGGCATAGAAACAAGGGGTATTGCTGGGAATATATTCCTTGGGATATGGTGGTCCAATAACAACCTTTTGAACCTGAACTGCATAGAGAACAGGGACTGAAAAAGAAGTAGTTGTAGCCATCAGAAGTCTGACACTTGTCTCCTCGAGAGGACAATGACAACACACTGAAGGAGGAGTACACCTAGCACATGATTTCTGTTTTTGTTTTCCAATATATGCAAACATTGTTACACATTGTAAAATATCAATTCATAATAGACTTATCCATATAGTTCACACACTAGAGAAAGAAACTTTGTAATTGTTACTGAGAAAGAAAGTTATAGAGAAAGTGTAGCTAGAAGTGTGAACAAAGAGAAGATGTATTTGTTTACAAGTTTGTAGCTATTTAATCACTTGCTGATTATACAAATTCCCAAAAAAAACTCTAAGTATAATACAACTATTTTAACTTGAATTATTGTGTGTGCATCTTCATCACGAGGTAACTGTACTGCTATTCCAGTCTTTGTTTATCAAGTTTTAAAGAGCAAAAGGTTTGTGGTATTTGTGTTCAACCCCCTTCTACAAATACTTGAGCTTGTTTTGTTTTAACAATTGGTATTAGAGCCTACTTGTAGATTATACTTGCTTGAAGGTCCTTTAACAATGTCAAAAAAATGGTAATAATCAGGTGCCCATGCTTGAAAGAGGAAATTAATTCTTCTGGAGATAAAGGATGCTAGTACATCTGAGAGCCATTGATGATGAATATCTGTGTATCCTTGAAGATGGCCCTCACGTGCCAAAGAAGTTCATTCCTCAAAAAGTGGTGAATGGAGTTACCGTTCTTGAACATCTAGACCCAAAGTCTACTAATGAAATGACTCCTGAGGAAAAAGAGAAAGTGAAGAACGATATAAAGGTGATTGGTATCCTCTACCTAGGGTTGGATGATGACATACTTAACAGTGTCATGACCCTCAAAATAGCTAAGTCTATCTAGGATACTATTCAAATCCTTTATGATGGCTCTGAAGATGTCAGGGAGAATAAGTTGCAGCTGTTGACTCAACAATATGAGTAGTTCACCATAAAATCTGGTGAATCACTCACATATATGTTTGATAGATTTAATAGACTTATCAATGTCTTGAAGATGTATAGTAAAACATATGCAAACAAAGATGTCAATGGTAAGTTTATGAGAGCTCTCCCTATGCCATGGGACCCTAAGACTACTGCCATCAAGGAATCCAAGGACATGAATGTTCTTACCTTGGATAGGCTTTTTGGTAACCTCAAGACATATGAACTTGAAGTTTAGCAAAGATCTGAGATGTGAGGGGATACTAAGAAGCTGAAATCTATAGCCCTAGTGGCTAGTAAGAAGAACAACAAGAAGCAGGATAAAGTATCTTGATGAAGCAACAATCAGGTGATGCTGAGGAAAGTGACAAAAAGAGTGAAGATGATGAAG
Organism: Centella asiatica; assembly: GCA_014636745.2. Lineage (NCBI taxonomy): Eukaryota > Viridiplantae > Streptophyta > Magnoliopsida > Apiales > Apiaceae > Centella > Centella asiatica. The sequence goes on from CM025783.1 coordinate 47,669,343, forward strand.
CTAACTCCAAGGGGACTGAGTACACTACTGATGAGTTAGAAGAGATGGATAAAACAATGGCCTCCTGGTAAGAAGGTTTTCCAAGTTAAGATTCTAAAAACCTAAAGGAATAAAGAAATTTTTAGCAAGGAAAAATGGTAGCACAAGTAACTTGATTGACAAATCTAGAATCAAGTGCTACAAATGCAATAAATTGGGCCACTTTGCTAATGAGTGCAAAAAGCACAAAATCAATGCAAGTGAGCCCAAAGGGAAGGCAGCTGAAGTGGATTACAAAAAGAAGTACTTTGACCTTCTCAATGCTAACAAGAAGGGAAAAGCATTCATTGTTGAGGGAAAGAACTGGGCTGTCTCAGATGAAGAAGATGCTGAAGAGTATGTCAACCTAGCCCTGATGACCTCATCCACTGAGAGTAGCAGCTCGTAGGTCAGTCTTGAAATTTCCTCAAATATGTCTAAATCTGATTCTTATAAGACTGCTAAGGAGATGACTTGTGAGATTAGAGACCTTTATGACACGTTAAGGAGTACAGTAGCTGAAACTGAGAGAGTGCAAAAAATTAATGAGAAATTAATTGCTAGGAACACTCTTTTAGAATTAGAATTGACTATGCTTGAAAATATAGAGAAAGAACTAAACAAGACTAGGAATCTCCTTGAATGTGCCATTAAGAGAGAAGAATGAACCTCCAAAAAGCTTAAAGACGAGGAGGAGGTCATAAGGAAATGGATTGAATCTAGTAAGAAATTTGAAGATCAAATCAAAGCCCAAGTTGTTGATAGGAAATCCTGTATATGATATGATGAGACTCGAGAGAAGCAACCTGGTATTGAGGTTAGAAAAGAAACTAGAGTTAGTAAGACAACCTTGCAACCTATCAATTTTGCAAAAGCAACCAATACTCTAAAGAAGGGAAATTATATCCCTAATAATGAAGCTTCCACAAGTGGTGGAAGTAGCAAGAAGCTTGTAATTGCCAAGTCACCAAAGATTCCCAAGAAAAAGGAAAATGATTGTGCTTCAGTGGATACACAATCATCAAGGAATGTGAGTGCATTAGGAAATAGTAGCCCTTCAGGGGATAATGGCAAATAGATAGATAAAAAGAAAAACATAAATGGAAAATTAGGAGTTAATAAAGCTAATAACTATGTCCCTAACTCTAATGCCCCTAGAAAAGTGTGCTGGAACTGTTGTAATGTGAATCATTTATCTTTTTAATGCAAAGAAAAACCACAAGTTTTAACTGGTACAATATTATATGATGATGATTTACCTAAATCAATTTCTGATTATGCAGGCATCCATAAGGGTAAATAAAAAGAAATGTTTGCTAAACCTAAGGCTCTCGGTGAAGCTCCTAAAAGGGAGAAGTTAACTTTGTTAACTAAGCCTAAGGTCAAAATTGATTTATGCCCTGATGTATCAAAACCTGTTAGTAAGCCTGTAGGACCCAAATCAATTTTGGTACCAAAGATATCTTAATTTCTCATTATGTGCAGGGCAAGACAAGGAGCAATCAAAACTAGTTTTTGGACAATGGTCGTTCAAGGCATATGACTAGTGACAAAGCCCTGCTCACTAAATTTTATGAAAAGGCTGGTCCAATGACTTCTTTTGGGGACAACAATAAAGGATCTACACTTGGAAATGGAAAGGTAGTAGATATGGATGTCTCATTTGATGATGTAGCACTTGTTGATTGACTGAAGCACAACTTGTTTAGTATCAATCAACTTTTTGATAAAGGGTTCAACATTTCCTTCAAGGGTGATCAATGCTTAATTCTAAATAAAGGAGATGAGAAGCTAGTCTTATTAGGGGTTAGAAAGAGAGATCTATATGTTGCTAAATTTGGCTCAGCAAATTGAGCCTTATGTTTTTATAGCAAGGAATTCCCTGATGAGAGTTGGATGTGGCACAATAAGCTCTCTCACTTAAATTTCAAAACCATTAATGATTTGGTGAAGGGAAAATTGGTGACTAGTCTACCTTAAATGGAATTTACTCAAGAGGGGTTATGCTTAGCTTTTGAGCAAGGGAAGCAAAGGAGAATCTCTTTTGTTAGTAAGGAAGCTACAATGATCAAATATCTAATTCAAATGCTACATATGGATTTATTTGGTCCAATCAATATCATGTTAGTGTCAAAGAAAAGATATGCATTGATAATTGTGGATGACTACACCAGATATACTAGGGTTAGGTTCCAACATTCTAAATCAGAGGTGCCTCAACAAGTCATTGACCATGTAAAGAAAGTTGAAACTGAATTAGGGTCAGTGGATAAAATTTTGAAGACTAATAATGGAATTCAATTCAAGAATGTAGTTACGGATAAGTTTTGTGTGGATAAAGGAATCAATCATACGTTCTCAGCTCCAAGGACTACTCCATAGAATGGTGCGGTGGAAAGGAAAAATAGGACCCTGATAGAAACTGCTTGGATAATGTTGGCAAAGGCTAAGTTGCATACCTATTTTTGGGCTGAAACAATATCCACTACTTGTTTCACTCAAAATAGGTCATTGATTAATAAGACTCAAAAGAAGACACCATATGAGTTGATGACAGGGAAGAAGCCTCATATCAAGTTCCTACGTGTTTTTGATTAGAAATGCTTTATATTGATGAACTTTGGTGAAAACTTAGGAAAATTTGACTCAAAGGCTGATGAAGCTATTTTCCTAGGTTATTCCGTGACATCTAAGTCCTACAGGGTTTACAACAAAAGGCTCCAAGTCGTGATGGAGTCAATCAATGTAGCTTTTGATGATCAAGAGATTTCTGGCCTTAAAGGCCCTGGTTTTCATGAGGAGCTCAGTTTTAAGAATGAAGATGAATTTGATGATCAAGAAAGTGAAGTTGATGTGTGAAAAATAATGGAGAATCTAGTAATCCCTTATGTCAATGCAAGTCATCAAGAAGCCCTTTCAGTGGATAGAGTAAATTTCTTGGACAATAGATTAGGGAATGCTTTATCAGGGGATAGTCCATCAAGGAATGCACCATCAGGGAATAACTTTAACCCTTACTTAAGCACTAATTCAGGGAGAGTTTTCACAGAAACAGGGAGCACTCACTTAGGGGGAGAAAAGGAAGAGTATACTAATTCATCTAAGCTACCTCCTAAGCCTATTTGGTCAAGGAAACACCCAAGAGAGTTGATCATTAGTGATCCAAATCAGAAAGAGAAAACCAAAAGGGCAACTTCAAATGAATACTAATATGTTTCTTTTCTCTCTTAAACTAAACTAAATAAAGCTGAAGAAGCCTTGCAAGATGTTGATTGGATTATAGCAATTCATGGGGAACTAAATCAATTTAAGAGAAATCAAGTATGGAAGTTGGTGTCTAAGCCTAAAAACAGAACAATTATTTGCACCAAGTGGGTATTCAGGAATATAAAATAGATGAAGCTAACACTGTCATAAGAAACAAGGCAAGACTGGTAGCGAAGGGATATCTACAAGAGGAAGGCATTGACTTTGATGAAACCTTTGCACCAGTGGCCAGACTTGAGGCTATCAGAATCTTCTTAACCTATGCAGCACATTCAAATTTCAAGGTTTATCAAAATGGATGTGAAAAGTGCATTTCTCAATGGAAAATTAGAACAAGAGGTGTATGTCCAACAACCTCCAGGGTTTGAAAGTGCTAAATTCCCAAATCATGTTTTTAAGCTAGAAAAAGCACTTTATGGACTGAAGCAGGCTCCAAGGGTTTGGTATGACACTTTGACTAAGTTTTTGGTAGAGAATATGTTCACAAGAGGTATCATTGACAAAACCTTGTTCTTTAAACAACACCAAGGTCATCTTATCTTGGTGCAAATTTATGTTGATGATATCATTTTTGGATCCACTGATGCTAAGTTGTGTGAGAAGTTGTACAATTGTTAGGAATTATAGCATTTGATGATGATGTATAAACATGTAGAATTGTTTGATTTGTAATTGTACATATACCTACAGTAGTGCACAATGAGAAACTACTAACAGAGACTACATGTGAGTATCAGAGACTACGAGGAATGGATTTGGAGAGTTCAACATAAGTCAAAGTTGGTCAAGCAAAATTAGCCTATCGGAGACTAAGATTTAGCCTATCGGAGACTAAAAGTTAGTCTATCAGAGACTAAGGAATTAGCCTATCAGAGACTAAGTTTTTGTCTATCGAAGACTAAGAGTTAGTCTGTCAGAGACTAAGAAAATTAGTCTATCGGAGACTAATAGCTTAGCCTATCGGAGACTAATAGTTTAACCTATTAGAGACTAATAAATTAGCCTGTCAGAGACTAATAGTTTAGCCTATCGAAGACTAAAGTTTGTACTATCCGAGACTAATGTTGAAGCTACCAAAGACCAAGGCAAAGACTCCCCATTACATTGAAATAGTCATAAGAAGATTGGATTAAAGCCAAAGTCATTTACCTATCACCAGAGTCTGGGCATTAGGGGATAAATTTCTCGGCATCAGGGGATAAATTCTCGGCGTCAAGGGATAGATTTCTCGGCATCAGGGGATAGGTTTCTCGACATCAGGGGATGGATTTCTCGACACCAGAGACTATCCATCAGTGGCTAAAATGATCAGAGACTAAAAATGACATATAGGATGACACATGGCTGAGTTCACAAATCCAATGACTCAAGTTAAAGGCGGTGTAATAAAAATATAGATGGTGGTATAATAAGAAAAAATTGGCTACCAAGTAAGCTTCAAGCAGATAAGTCATATACACACAAAGACTGCAGGTGTGAACATTGATATAGAGATAAGTCATACTTATACACATGCATGCGTATATAGCTGCAAGTGTAAAACCTACAAGCCACAACTATGAAAACTGCAAAGATAACTTATACAGTCTTGAAGAGGAAAATATGGAAGTTGGTCCAATCAAAACTAGGGAAGCTTATAAAGATAAGTTATTCACTGCAGAGATAACTTATCATGGGAACTCCAAGAGGAAAATAAGGGAGCTGGTGTGTTGATACACCAAAAATGTTATATAACAGGTTGGTGTGCAAGGAATGTCATGCAAAAAAAAGAAGTTATGTGACAGAGCTACAATTATCAAAGAATATTATAGATATTTTTGGAGATAACTCACTAAAAAACTTGGAGAACTAGGGAGCCATGTCTATAAATAAAGACATGGAGCAATTGAGATAAGATATCTATGATGACCTAGAATTTGGTTTTCTTAAATAAATAGAAATAAAATGTTTATGAGATGATTTTGTATGAGGTATAAGGTATGAATTTTAAATGCTTGAGTATTATGTCCATGTGATGTCCAAAATTTAATGATCTCAATTTCCATTGTAAAATCATCAAAGGGATTTGAATACATTAATCTCAAAATCTTATATGAGATTAATTTAATCAAGCATGAACAAAGATTGATGTTATGAAATATGAGTGTGAGATTAAGTAATTTAGCTTGTACGGAGATGGAAGGAGTATGTGAATTGAAGAAGACTGCCCATAAAGGAGTACGTGAATTAAAGGAGTTACGTGTGAAGTTACTTGATTAGTAGGCAGGTTGTGTGGCAACAACTGATTAAAGACAAGCTGCATGTGTGACAGCAGCTGCTTATTATATTGTTAGCTGTTAAAGAATTATGATGAGCAGTCGATTTACCGTCCAGATTAGCCAATCATTTTATTTTAAGGTTTAATCTTAGTCTGCTATAAATACCTCATTCAGAGGTAAAATTTTAATCTCTTTTCCAAAGATTTTCTCTCCTAAAGTTCTTCTTTAAACCTACCATCTCCATATAATTTCAACTTCTCTCTTCTGGACGATTACTTTCAAACAGGCTTTGATTTCTTTCGTCAACCTAAGAGGTAAGAATCTTTTGTTCTCCTCTGCTTTTTGTTCTCCTCCGCTTTTTGTTTTCATGAAAGAATAAAGCTTTTTTAAGAATATATTGTTTTGAGTTATGAAACGAAGCTTATGCACCATAGAAAGGATGATTATGCATCCTAATTTTGAGTTTGTACATTATGTTCATCAGTTTTAAAACACCATGCTTGAGCCTTGTCAACTTGAGTTTTGAAGCTTTAACTATGTCTGCGAGAACTAGTAGACCCCAAGAGATGTTGTATCACTGAGAGGATGAGGAGAGTTACCCTAAGTGTGGTTTTGGTTGAGAACACCACCCATAGCGGAGTGAGGAAGACACCACCGTACCTGAGACAAGTCCTAACTTAGTCTCCAACGGTTTGGAGATAGTCCCTGGGAGATTCCAAGTTAGTCTCCGATAGGCTAAAACAGTTAGTCTCTAATAGGCTAAAACTGTTAGTCTCCGATGAGCTATAACATTAGTCTCTGATGAGATATAATGTTAGTCTTTGATGAAGGAAAGTTGTAAGTCTCCGATGAGTTAATGTTAGTCTCTGATGAGTTAATGTTAGTCTCTGATGGGTTAACATTAGTCTCTGATGAGTTAATGTTAGTCTCTGATGGGTTAACATTAGTCTCTGATGAGTTAATGTTAGTCTCTGATGGGTTAACATTAGTCTCTAATGAGATTTTGTTAGTCTCTGATGGGAAAATTTCTTAGTCTCCGATGAGTAAATGTTTCCCGAAGAGTTTGGCGCTGGCCAATAGAGTTGGCGATAGCCAACTGAGTTTGGCGTTGACTTGTGAAGTTTGGCGTTGAACAAACTTTTCCCTGAGGAGTTTGGCGATGAAGAAGACCATCCCCTGACGGGCGAGACATCCCCTGATTGGTAGTTTACCCACTGATGTCCGATTATCCCCTGATGGGTAAGTCTTTCCCTGACGGATAATTATCCCTTGATGACTAATTATCCCCTAATGATTAGAGCTCATTCCCTGATGAATGTTTAGCAATCTGAAAATCCCTCAGGCTTGTTTAAATGAAAAGTCTCAAATGATTTCATTAAGACATCAAAAGATAAGAATGCACGGACATCACAGACATCAAATTTGTACATACTCACATTTATATTCAAGCTTAGATTTTCCTGCTAAGTAAACATATGTATGTTTTACAGAGGTTTTCTCCAAGCAAGTGAATTAGATCTAGCTCAGCTAAGGACCAAGGCAAGTATATACTCATTCCACTTCCTTTCTTACTGATTACATAGAATCATTATTTCAATTTACGTAAATGAATGAGGTTAACACCTATGCAAGATGATGATCTCTTTTATGATTAAGTAACGTACGATCATTGATCCGATGTACGTGAAAAGATGTTGATTATTGAGCTATGTGTTATTGGGTGATTGCTAGTTGTTTAAAATCACTAGCACACCAAAAGATGATGAAGATGATGTAAGGGTGTTGCAGGTTGTGATCTTGTTTGCACACCCGAGCATGTCCCGTATGGTTATATAGTTACGTTATTGGCATTCGTTGCTTTTATTTGTTGAGAACGCCAAGGTTATTGGCAGTCACTGCTTTTAATTGCTGAGCACACCAAAGTTTTTAAAACAAGAAAATGTTTACAAGAAGATATATCCATATGGGAAGTTAAGGGGCTGTTGAATGCTTTCACCTGGTATTCTGGCCAATGATGATAGGGAATGAAAGGCCGAGGCATCGGTAATCAGACCCTCGCAGACCAATGTTTTTTGCAAGTGACTACTTATGTCAAATGATGGAATCAAACGACCAGGCTGACCAGCTGGGATGAAATTTGATTGTTAAAGGAAGTCAGATAGTGATCAGTTTGGTCAGGTGATGCATTATCTGATGAAGAGAGGGCAAATCCAAATTTATTTTAAAGAGGGTTAACCCCTTGATATCACTCGGGAACCCTAAATGATACATGTTTATTGATTATCTAGAGGTGGTGGCATTGCTTCGCCCAACCCCAATGAATATTAAAGCTTTTGAATTATCTGTTCTTCTTGCTTATGAATATATACTTGCTGAGTGTAAATGCTCATGTGGAATGCTATGAAATGTTTTTCAGGTTATGTCAAGAAGGTTGAGTCTCCTAATAAAGGAAAAGAGAAAATGGAATAGTGAGAGCTTCTTGATATCTCTCCTATAGATGGCCTTTAGAGGGAAAGTGAAATGGAAGGCCATCATAGAAATGTTTAGGTTGTAAGGCCAGATGGGCCATCTAAAGTTAGTTTCTGCTACAGCTTGTTTATTTCCAAGCTTTGAGGTTTTGTAAGAAGATGTGAACCTTAAGATTTTATTATGATGTTTTGAGAATGTATGTTTCATACAGATAATGTAAATGCTTGGCTATGATGTTTCTATTGCAGATGTGTTGTAGTTTTGTTTTTGTTTCCTGGCAGGGCCCGGGGGTTCCAGCCTAGGGACCTTGGGGGTTGCCACCCAAATTGTTGACAGTACCCGAGGCCCGACTTGGGGGATTTCCAGGGCCACCACAATATCACTCACGGACAACACGAACATCACTAAGATACACAAAAACACAAGTATACATATTATCTCATATTAATAGCAGTTGTAATAAACTTACAGAGAGTGAGAGAAATAAGTTTTTCATAACTTAAAAGAAACTTGAAATTATTTTCTAGAATGTAGCTGTTATTTTGAACAAAGTTATCTGCAGTTGGTAATCACTACTAGAAAGAATTGTAAAGATTCAAATTGATTAAGAATAAAATACATATTGTTGATTAATATTCATATATTGCAATTTGCTTTACTGTTTCACTTGTTATATCTTTTCAGTAAAGTTATTTTAACTATTCTTAAGTTTTAAACTGTACTAAACAGTTTAATTCAAAGAAAAGTTAGAAATTGTATTCAATCTCCCCTTCTACAATTACTCCATAGGACAAACAACAAGCTCATGCAAAGTAAATATGAAATGAGCATGATAGGGGAGCTATCTTATTTCTTGGGGCTTCAAGTTAAACAAGCCATTGATGGAATATTTATTCATCAGCCAAAATATGCCAAAGAACTTCTCAAAAAATTTGACATTGAGGACTCGAAAGTAACGAAGAGACCTATGGCCACAATAACCAAGATTGACCCTGATAAGAATGGGAAAAAAGTTGATCTGAAGACTTATAGGGGAATGATTGGTTCACTTTTGGACTTAATAACTACTAGGACTGATAAAATGTTTGCAACATGTCTTTGTGAAAGATATCAAGTCGATCCAATAGAGTCCCATCTTATTGCCGTGAAGAGAATCTGGTGGTACATCAAGAGCACTACAGAATTAGGGCTTTGGTATCCAAAGGAGTTTGGCTTTGAATTAACTGGTTATTTTGATGTTGACTTTAGAGGATGAAAAATTAACAGAACGAGTAATATAGGGAGCTATCAGTTTCTTGGTGAAAGGCTTTTGTCTTGGTTCAACAAAAAACAACATTCTATTTCTACATCTACTGCTAAGGCTGAGTATATTGTTGTTGGGAGTTATTGTGCACAAATCTTATGGATGAGAAATCAGTTAATGAACTATGGCCTGACACATAATAATATTACAATCTATTGTGACAACATCAACACCATTGTCATTGCTGAAAATCCAATACAACACTCTAGAACAAAACATATTGACATCAGATATCACTTCATCAGGGAACATGTGTTGAATGAGACTATTGAGTTACATTTTGTGACCACACAAAAGCAGTTAGCTAACACTTTCACCAAAGCAATTGATGAAGGCACCTTCACCAGATTAGTAGGAAAGTTAGGTATAGTGAATTATGTAGAATGATCTATTCATCTTAATGAATATATGTCGGACATGTTGTTGAAGTGATTAATTCCATTATGCACTTATATACTGAAATCCCTAGACACTGATATTATTCCCTGATTGTTAAATTTCTATTTCTTTATCTGTTTGAAAAAAAAAGGGTCAGGGGTTATGTTATCTCTAATGAGCTCGTTATGGGATAGTCTCTAATTCTTGATGACATGGCGTCAATGGATAGTCTCTAATCCCTGATGACATGGCATCAATGGATAGTCTCTAATCCTTGATGACATGGTGTTAGGGGATAGTTACTAATCCTCGATTACATGATATCATGGTTTATAAGAAAACTATTTATATGCGAAGACTCTTCCCTAACGATACACCAAATGTTTATTTTCCTATTCTAACAAATTGCTCTAGTCTTCTACTCTTTTCTTCTTAGAAACCCTAGTTTCTACTCTCAATTCTCCAAATAGAATCAATGACACCCAACTCTATTTAGAAGATTCCCAGGGATATCGTAGTTCAGCAAACAAACTTCATTGGCTTTTCTAATATTGACGAGGTGGATGCTTTCTTTAAACCCATGATACGCTATTTCACTGATGAAGAGATGTCAAGGGAAGCTATCTCACAACTCTGGTCAAGCGCCAAATTTATCTACTCTTTCACAAGTCCCAATGTTGAGAAGGCTATTTCATTCAGAATTTATACTAAGAAGGGCAAAATTACTCCCTTCGGAATAATTCTGCTCTTGGGTTGCCCACAAGTGACTTTTCTGAAATGCCATCGGACAATCAATTGCTTGATTTCTTGAGAGGTCTGGGCTACAACACTCCAATTCTTGAGGCCCTGAAGTTCACAGATCTCAAGAAGGTAAATATGAAGAAAGAGTTGTCTTATCTCTTTGATACTATAACAAAGGTATTTTCTAGAAAATCCTCAAACTTTGAGGTAATTACTTCTTAAACACTGAAAATTGTGTACACTATACCTAAGAATGTTAGAATAGATATAGGAAAATTATTTTTTGATGATATTGTTAAAATAAAATAGCCTTAAGTGTTTGTAATGGGGGGGGGGGGGGGGGGAATTCAAACACTCAAAACTTTTTCTTCTTTTTCAACTTTTTTGTACAACAAGAAATAGCTACAATACTAAGAAAAACAATAACAGATAATCAGATGAACACACGTATTCAAGTTAAAATAGATTTATTAAAACTTGAGGTTTTTCTGGAAATCTGATTAATCACAACTGTGATTAATCAGCTACAATTTCTGTAATGAATTACAGCTTCTAATTCACACTCACTAGCTTCTCACTTTCTTTAAAATATTTCTCTCCAGATATATTACAAAGTTGTTCTAGTGATTTGTATGCTTCAGTGTTTGTTTGATCCGTTGGATTTTTGTAATGAAAACTCTTTTGCATATATAGAAGATCAGTGGTTGAAACCACGTGCATAGATGTACTGTTCTTTTCAACTTTGCCGCATATATGTCACATCGTTGTCCTTTAGAAACTATGTGTCAAACTGCTGCTACTTTTGTTGCTTCTTTTTCATCCCCTGATCTGCGTGCATTTAATGTTCGAGAGTTGTCATTGGACCAACAAACTTCAAGAGATATCTTTCCAGTTAATATCTCTTGCTTCTTCAACAAGCTTCATTGATTTGCGTGTTAGACCTAATGACGAGTGTATGCAGTCACAACCATCCACTGACAGCAAGCCCTGATGAGAACTTGATCAGTGCTTCTGGATCCCCTGATGACAAGTTTTGTTAAAGACTAGATCAGTGCTTCAAACTTCACTTGAGTTTACTAAGTGCTTCTTGATCCCCTGATGTTATGACTTATGACATACACTAATGTCTTCCACTGATGCAGTGCTGAGCATTCCCCCTGACGGGTTTCCCTGATGGGTTAGCTTAACACTGCCATACCCTAATGTCTTCCTCTGACAGGTTGACATGACTTGCTCATGCCCTGACGTGTTTTCCCTGATGATTTTGACTTGCTACAGCCATACCCTGACATGTTCCTCTGACTGGTTGGTCTGCCTTTGTCATCCCCTGATGGGTTCTAATCATTGAAGCTTTGTTGAGTTTGTTTGGAATGTATGATGTGCGGAATATTTTGACTATCTTTGGGTGACAACAAACATTCCTCTTCACATATCAAGCCCTTAGAAGTTTCCTTGATGACCTGACTTAGTGAAGAATATTTCTTCCCCTGATGATCAGATTGATCATCAGTGGATACAAAACTTGTGCGGATAGTTAGGTTTATTGAATACCATAAGTATTTACAGATGCACAATTTATTCTATAAACATCATCGTCATTATTTAACTCTAACATTAATCATACTTCTAGGAACTCAAAAGTGTATTATGTCAGATTTCTATCCATGCTTATTAAAGATCAATTGTCTAATCTTTCTCTTGAGAACAATGTGATAGCAATTCAGAGTTTTAAACAAACAAAAAGGCTATTCACTGAGATAAGTAAGAAGGCCTACACTGATGAGCCATATGTGCTTCCACAGCACATGGCACAGGTAGTCTCTGCACCACAATCCTCTTCTCAACCTCCTACTTCTTCAATTCCAACTACTATGGCTGAGAATCCTACCACTTCTCAACCTACCCAAGTAGTACCACCTTCCTCTAAACAACAAATCTCAATCTCTTCAGCCCAGCCTTTAGTCTCTCAAAAGACTAAGAGGTCTAAAAGGAAAATTTTTGAAGTAACCACATCAATTAAGGGGGAGATAGAAGAGAGAGTGCTTGACCATATGGAGAAGAAGAAGAAAAAGAAGAAGGGCAAGAGAGCTAACCCAAAGCCAAGCCAGGCAGCATCCTCCCAAAAGGATGCTGACCTTGATATGGAACAAAACACATCTTTTATTTCTTCTCAAAAGGATTCAGTTATTGAAAATAGTCCCCAACCAGGGAAAGAAATAAGTGAGGCACAAACACTGACCAAAGGCCCTAATGAAACTCTTATCAAGGACTCTGAGAGCCACTTGTAAATAACTTCCACAATGAGTGCACACATTACTTCCATATCTCAATCACTCGATGGACCACCTCCACACTTAGTGATCCAGCTAACACTCTCAACTACATCTCTACCTTCTTTCTCTCTACCTCAAATTTCTTCAAATGTTATGACACAAACTTTAAATGCCATGGCATCAGATCCTCCACTTTCTCACATCATGGAGGAGCCAATTCAAAATGATTCAGTAATTGAGGATCAAGATACATTAATGTGTGATTCTTTCATTAATGATTCAATTATTGATGATCAATCAAGGGATATAAGTGTCACTGTAAATATTTCTTCCCAAAGCACTTATACTCTTCCTATTGTACATATACCATCTTTTCCTATAAATATAACAATGTCTCACGTGGACACTACTATTGCCGAAGCTCTATTAGAACTGTCCATAGCAGAGACCTCCTAAGCCCATAGGAGCCCTCCAAGGAAAACACACAATGAGTTTGTGAGAATACTTAGTGAGGAGAGGCAAGGCCAAACCCCTTAGAGGGCCTTGGTAAATGGAAAGGGAGAGAAAAATGAAAAAGGAGAGCTTAAGGGAAGCAAGGATGAGATCCTTGAAAATAAAGAAAAGAGAGAAATCCCTGTAATATAAAACGTCTAAACCATTATCCACTAATGGTAATGATGAAGATGAAGTTGATAAGGTAAATGATGAAGAATTGGCTTCTTGTGAGCAAGAAGATACTCCAACAAACAACAATTCTCAACTAATGGGAGTTAATTATCACTACAAGTCAAATGATCTGGATCAAGTAGCTACTTTACTCAACGATGAATTATCCAGAATTTTTGATCCTATATTGACCAAACTACTGAAGTCACAAATTATGCTTGCCAGAGCAATTGAAATTAACATCAAAAAGGCTCAAGCACATGTTTGTGAGAAGATCAACAATGTGCAAAAAGTTGTTATCTCTTTCTCATCTGGCCAGATAATGAAGAAATTGAAAAAGGTAGCTAAAGATGTTGAATCTCAAATCTCAACTTTCACATCAATGCTAACCAAAATGGAGGCAACACAACAACAAATGGCTGACAACATTCAAAAGCTTCTGTAAGTTATTCCCACACTCTCAACTTCCATTGATGATGCTACCAAAAAGTGGGAGAAATCAACAAACACTTCATTAAGGGTTCTTGCTAAGCAAGCTAAAGATCTGACATCAGGGGATACAATGATTGTTCGTACTCCAACAGTAGACCCAATGATTAGAAAAGACAAAGGCAAGGGTATCCTAATTGAAGAACCTAAATAGAAGAAATCTACTCAATCAAGACAACCTAAGCTAATGGGAGATGCCATGAAGATAGCCACTTTCCAACACCTGTTGAGGCAATAATTGATGGGAAAGTGGAGCTGGTCTATCCTCAAGATAAAAAGTTGGTAGAAGCTGATGCATTTTCTGCACAACCACTTCAAAAATAAGAGGAGAAGGCATTTGTTAGGAATTATAACATTTGAAGATGATGTATAAACACTTAGAATTGCTAAATTTTGTAATTTTACTAAAACAAAAATTGCAGTTGGTTTTGTCTAAGTATTATCTCCTAACAGTGTAAACTGTTCATCAGTGGATAATAGACAAACCAATGGAACTTATCCTCTGAGAATATAAAATGCACATCAGAAGACAACTCAGAAGATAATTCATTACATCAATCATAAGAGGATATTTTGCAACAACAATAACTGAACCTAAAGTTTGAAGATTGATGAACTAAATTTAAAAATTGCTAAACTGATGTTGAACTACTTATCAACTTTTGAATTACATCAGAGGATAAGTTGTTCATCAGTGGATAATTTCTTCATCAGGGGATGATTTACAGAATGAGTTAAGCAGTGGATAATGCCATTGTTGTATCAGTTGGTGAACAACCCATTACCACTAATAAAGATGAAGAAAAAGAAGTTAGCATTGAGCCTAAAACTCCAGGTAAATTAAAACCAATCAAATTTTTTAAACTTGCTAAAGATTGAAATAGGTGAGAGTTCTAAAGTTGTAAATTTCACATCTATAAAGAAAACTTTGGAGTCAATGCTAGAGAAAAAGGCTATTAAGAACATTGGTTTGCTTACCAAAATACAATTAAAAGAAAAGTTAAAAAGCATTCCAAGAACTGAGCCTAAAAAGAACATAAATGGTAAATTAGGTATTAATAAATATAGTAATTATACAGCAATACCTAATGCACCTAGGAAGACATGCACCAAGTGTGGGAACTCCAATCACCTTACTTTTTAATGCATAAAAGTTACTGATAACATGCATGCTCCTCCTGTTTCATATGTAGCTCCTTGTCCATACATTACACCACCTCAATATATGTCATGTCATTATTGTGGTGATTTTAGATATCCATCTTATGCTTGCAATGTCTATGGAAACTGTTATTATGTCAATCTCTATGTGCCTAATGTTCATAATAACACAAGGAGACTATCTCCTCAAAGGTCAGTGGTTGTTCATAAGCCACCTAGGACCAAGGTGGATCTTTCACCTTCCAAGAAGAGGAAAGTAAAGAAAAATAATACACAACCAATAACCAAAACTAAACCTGTGATTAAAACTATAAATCAAAACCCAAGTAGGCTTGGGTTCCTAAAAGATCTAACTAGCTACATGTGTGTGCAGAGCAAGAAGAAGAAGTAGTTGTGGTACTTGGATAGTGGTTGTTCAAGATATATGACTGGAAATAAGTCCTTGCTCTCACAGTTTGAGGACAAAGTTGGCCCTAAAGTGTCCTTTGGAGTTGACAGCATTGGATACACTATGGGATATGGCAAAGTAGTTCCTGGAAATGTCATCATTGAAGATGTAGCTCTAGTTAATGGCCTAATGCACAATCTACTCAGTGTTAGTCAGTTTTGTGACAAAGGCTATCAAGTTGTTTTTAAGGATGAAAAATGCCTTATAAGCAACATAAAGACTAAAGATGTTACATTGTCTGGAGTCAGAAAAGACAATGTATACATAGTTGACTTCTGCTCAACAAAAGAAGGAGAATACACATACTTTTACAGCAAAGTATCAGTAGATGAAAGTTGGCTATGGCATAAGAAGCTTTCTCACCTAAATTTCAAGACTATCAATAGTTTGGTGAGAAAAGGTTTAGTGACAGGAATACCATAACTTGAATTTTCTCAAGATGGTCTTTGTGGATCTTTTTAGAAGGGAAAATAGAAGAAAATTTCCTTCAAAAGTAAAAAAGCATCATCAATAACAAGACCAATTCATCTAATACACACTGATTTATTTGGTCATGTTAATGTGATGTCTATATCCAAGAAAAGGGATGCATTTGTAATTATTGATGACTACTCAAGATACTCATGGGTTAAGTATCTACATACCAAGGATAAAGCTTCATGGCTGATTATTGATCACATTAAAATAATAGAACTTGAAGCTGGTGAGAAAGTCAAGGCCTTAAGGAGTGACAATGAGACTAAATTCAAGAATTCAATAGTTTAGATATTTTGTGTGGAAAAAGGCATCTCACATACCTTTTCAGCTCCTAGAACTCCTCAAAAAATGGAATTGTTGAAAGAAAAAATCATGCTTGAAGAAGCTACAAGAACCATGCTTGAAGAAGCTAAGTTACCTACCTAATTTTGGGCTGAAGCTTTCTCTACTGCTTGCTTCACTCAGAATAGATCAATGATAGTAAAAACTCATCAAAAGACTCCATATGAGCTCATGACAGGTCGAAAACCCACACTTAAGTTTCTTTATGTGTTTGATTGCAGATGCTTTGTTCTCAAGAATCAAGGAGAAAAACTAGGAAAATTTGATGTCAAAGTTGATGAGGCAATTTTCTTAGGATATTCATTGACAAGAAAAGTATATAGACTTTACAACCTTAGACTCCACATTGTTATGTAATTAGTACATGTAGCCTTTGATGATAAAAAGATTGAAGGAATGCATGATGATACATAAGGAAGCCATGACAAACTAAGGTTTGAGAATGAAAATGAGTCAACAGATGCTGAAATTGACTCATCAGATGATGAAGTTGATGTGTGCAAATCAATGGAAAATCTAGTAATCCCTTATGAAAATCCAAGTTATCTAAAAGCCCCTTTAAAGGATAGAGTAAATCTCTTGGAAAACAATTTAGAAAATACTCTATTAAGGGATAATCCTTCGGGGAATGCACCATCAGGGGAAAACTCAAGCCCTGACCTGAGCACTAATTTAGGGGGGAGTTTTCTATGAAGCTGATAGCACTAAACACCATAGAGAATATTACAATCATGAAGCTTCTTCTTCAAGAAGTTTACCTCCACAAATAAAATGGACAAGAGATTATCCTATTGAGCAAATTATAGGAGAACCAACTAAAGGTGTGTCAACAAGAAGTGCTACTCAGAATGAATGTCTATACCTCAACTTTCTATCCAAGATTGAACCTAAAAAGGTTGAGGAGGCATTACTAGATGATGATTGGGTAATTGTTGTGCAAGAAGAATTCAATTAGTTTAACAGAAACAAAGTCTAGAGACTAGTACCAAAACCAAGGAATACATCTATCATTGGTACTAAATGGATCTTCATAAACAAGTTGGATGAAATTGGTATAGTAACAAGGAATAAGGCCAGACTAATTGCACAAGGTTATTCAGAAGAAGAAGGGATTGACTATGATGAAACCTTTACACCAATAGCAAGATTGGAAACAATCAGGATATTCCTTGGCATGCCAGAGAAGCTACATAACAGATTGGCGTGCAAGAAAGGTCATGCAATAGAGAAGTTATGTGATAGAGCTGCAATTTACCAAAGAACATCAGAGATATTTTTGGAGATAGCACAAAGAAGAAGCTTGTAAAACAAGGGAGCTGTGTCTATAAATAGATACATAGAAAAGCTGAGGCAAAATACATCTCTAAGATATATATATAAGAACAACAACTAAGAGCATCAAATACATCTCTATACTTATTGAGAGAAAAATTGAGAGAGAGTAGTTGTAATTGACTTATAGAAAGAGAAACAGGTTATTAGAACTTGAAAGGTGTAATTCAAAAGAAACATAGAGTTAAAATATTGATTCAGAGATATATACAGAGAGCAACAAGTTCTTAGAACTTGAAAAGCTAGAAAAGACTTTCTAGGTAGCAGTTGGTGATCACTACTAGAAAGAGTTGTAAGATTCAAACAAATTGAAAATAAAATTATTTATTGTTGATTGCTATTCATATTTTGCAATTCACTTTACGTCTTTATTATATCAGTATCCATATAACTATTTTTGAGCTAAATTAATCATATCAATTTAATTCAAGAAAAAGACAAAAATTATATTCAACCCCCCTTATACAATTACTCATCTGGAAATAAGAATTGGTATCAGAGTTGTTCTAGATTAATTCAGTCTAGTGATCATGAGTAATTCAGGGATAATACCAGAGTTCCAAAACTCAAGAAGGTTGAATACTCATTCTGGAAACAAAGGATCTTAAGTTATCTTGATGCCAAAGATGACCAATACTTTGAGATTATTGAAAGAGGTCCTCCGAAAACAAAAAAGATTGTTCTTGGCTCCACCTCTGAAGGAGTTACTACACTAGACAAATATGAAGCAAAGACTCCAAAAGTATATACTCAATTAGAGAAGGAATAAGCTATCAAGGATGAGAATGTTAGAGATATCCTTATCACAACACTTGATAACATCATGCTATACAAGATTATGAAGTGCAAAACATCCAAAGAGGTGTGGGACAAGCTCAATGTCCTGTGTGAAGGGAATGACAAAATCAGGTTAAATAAGCAACTCCCACTAATTCAACAATATGAGTTGTTTATTGCCAAGGATGGTGAATCTGTTGATGATCCATATGAGAGATTCATCCAATTGATAAATTATTTGTCTACCTATGGCTAGGAGTATTCATTACTTCAAGAAAATCACAGATTCCTGAGAGCTCTTCCAAGACATTAGGATCCAAAGACTACTGTTATCAGAGAAGCCAACAATGACCTACGTCTTCTAACATTGGATGAGATATATGGAAACTTGAAGACTTATGAGTTGGAAATCCACCAATGAAATAAGCAACACTCCAAAGAATTTTTTTTTTTTTTTTTTTTTTTTTTGCATTGATTACAGAACTAAAGAAGAAGAAACTTGGTGGACACATAAAGGTATCCATTAAGAAAGAGGATTCCAATGATGAGGAGGAAGTAGGAAGTGATGTTGAAGAAGAGGAATCAAGAATTTATACACTTGAGAAGTTGGATGAGATTGATGAAAGTTTGGCTTACATTGTTAGGAAATTTAAGAACCTGAGGTTACAAAGAGGGCAAAAGTTCAGGAAGGGCTCATCATCATTAACAATGTCTCTACAAGGAATGATGGTATGTACTAGTAGATGAAAGCTCAAAATAATTTTGCAACTCAATTGCGGAATTGTACTATCGGAGACTAAGAAATTAGCCTATTGGACACTAAGAAATTAGTCTGTCAGTGTCTAAGGTATAGCTTATCAGAGACTAAGGATTGTTCTATTAGAGACTATTGTGAAATTGCAAAAAGTCTTCTAATATGCATCAGAGACTAACTCATTAGAGTTTAAATGGTCATCAAGGGATAAATGATTATCATCAGTGATTGAAAATGACATATGGCTGATTGCATAGACCACTAACTTAGTTGGGGACTGTGAAATTAAAATAAAGAAGGTGGTCCAATAAGGAGGGAATGGCTACCAAAGATCGAAGAGATAAGTTATACATATACACAACAGGTGTATAAAGCTGCAAGTGTGAAAACTACTGAGATAATTTATACAAACTTAAAGAGAAAAATAAGGAAGTTGGTCCAATAAGAACCAGAGAAGCTCAAAGAGATAAGTTATACAAACTCAGATGCTATAGATATAACTTATCTTAAGAACTCCAAGAATAAAATAAGGGAGCTGGTGCAATAAGAAGAGAGTATGTAGTAGAGAATTTACATAACAGATTGGCATCTAAGAAAGGTCATGCAAAAGAGAAGTTATGTGACAAAGCTGCAATTACCCAAGAACATCAGAGATATTTTTAGAGGCAGCACAAAGAAAAAGATTAAAGAACAAGGGAGATGTGTCTATAAATAGAGACATAGAGCAAATGAGGTAAAATACACAATTGAGAACACATACACAACAACTCAAAGCATCAAATACATCTCTATACATATTGAGAGAAAAATTGACAGATAGCAGTTGTAATTGATTTACATAAAGAGAAGCAAGTTATTAGAACTTGAGAAGTTGTAATTCATTTAATGAAAGAGAAGCTGTATCAAAATAAATAGAGAGTTAAAATATTGAGTAAAAGATACAGAGAGCAATAAGTTCTTAGAACTTGAAAAGCTAGAAATTACTTTTTAGGCAACAGTTGGTGATCACTAATAGAAAGAGTTGTGAAGATTCAAATTGATTGACAATAAAATTACTTATTGTCGATTACCATTCATATCTTGCTATTTGTTTTATTGTTTCAATTGTTTTATTATATCAGTAAGGTGATATAACTATTTTTGAGTTTTAGATTGTTCATAACAGTTTATTTCAAGAAAAAGTTAGAAATTTTATTCAAACCCCCCACCCCCCGCTAAAATTACTCCACAGGACAAACAATTGGTATCAGAGTTATTCTAGATTAATTCAATGTAGTGATCATGAGTAATTCAAAAGACAATACCAGAGTTCCACAACTCAGGAAGGGCTCATCATCATCAACATCTATTGCTACCAAGCCAAGTCAATCAACCATGATTGACAAATCCAAAATTAGGTATTATAACTGAATGAGATTGGTCACTTTGCTAGTGAATACAAGAAGCCTAAAACTAAGAAGAAGAAAGTCTTCAAGGATGATTAAGTAGATTATAAGAAGAAGTGCTTTGATCTTCTCAAGAAAAAGAGAAAGACATATATAGCTAAAGGCAAGGACCAGGTGGATTCAGGTGAATCTGATACTGAGGAAGAGATTGCAAATCTGGGTTTAATGGCTAAATCATCAAGCAATTCTGAAGGAGAAGAAGCTAAATCCCAGAGCTGATCAGTAGCTAAGGTACATAACTTCAATATTTCTTTTGTCTCTAAAAATGAATGTAATGCTATTATTCAAAAAATGACCAAAGAGATTTATGACTTGCATGCAAGTTTAAGATCTCTTACAAAAGAAAATAATAGGTTTACTGAGACCAATAATGTTCTTTCAAAGAGAAATGCTTTCTTACAATCTGAATTGTTAAATTTAGAACAAACCAAAATAGAAGCATTTAATGCTTGAAAGGTTCGCTATGGCATTGTTTTATAATTTCGTGTTCAGCGTCAATGAATTGCTTATGTTTCTCAGTATGTGATAGCGTGCAATTTGTGTATAGATTTGTATGACATTTGCATCTATTTTGTGTGTGTTTTATGTGTTGTTATGGTGTTTTCGAGTTACTTTTGTATGAATGAGTGATTCAGGTGGAGATGGTGAAAACAAGGAGAAATAGACCAAAAAAGAGCAAGGAAAATCGAAGAAGGAAATTGAAGGGCGACTAATGTGCCATACGACATGCCCATGTCATATACGGGATAAGACTGGCAGAAGCGAAGCAATAAATTATGCATAATGGATGGGTTAGGCCTTGACTTCAAAGACAGAAATGTGCAAAAAAAGGAAAGACCTAGAGTAAGAGACAAAAGAAGAAGCCAAATTGGAGAAAGATTTTAAAAGCCAATTAGGATTAAGATTTCTTTGTAAGGTAAAAAAAGAGATCATATAAATAGACTTGTTAACCTTATCTTCTATATTCTGCTTTGCCCCTCTCTTCAATTTTCTACAGAAAAGAGTAGTTTTTATTCCAACATTATGTCTTCAAGCATTATGAACAACTAAATCTCTCTAGTCGAGGTACTTTGATTTCTTGCCAAGGATAATATCGTGAGACTTTTGTTTACATTGGTTTTATTCAATTTCAAGTATCTATCTGATTTTTGCACTATAAATTATCTTTATTATCATTTAATTTATTATGCAATGTGGCCAATTGTTTGGTTTGTTGAATGATATCTTGCTGATTAGAATAAGAAGACCATTTGGCACTGTCCTAACAAAGTAGCAAATTGATCTTACACTAATAAAGGCTTCGGGTAAGATTGGTGAAATCAAATAATCTAGTTTAAATAATTTACGGGTGTCCGATTTTATTGGCTAGGATAGGGGTCTTTTCGTTCATAAAGCTACCTTAGATTAAATCCTATCAGGATGTCTGGGGGTTGTCTATTTGGTTTAGGGAAATAATCTATCAGGGTGTCCGGGATTACCTACAAAATAAGAAAATATTGGTTAAGTAGAGCGTTTGCCCTTAGCTATAACCCTATCTATTCGAATGAATAAAATTTATCTTTCGTGTCGATGATCGAAGTACCTTGGCTAGGCTTGTCTCCATTGAATTTCTCATATTTAATTTTCTTGCAATCATTATTATTTTATTATTTTTAGTTCCCATTTTTTATTATTAATATCCTCCATATTTATTTCAAAATCTGTTTTCTTAAGCAAATAATTGATTGCACTATTCCCTGTGGATTCGACCATGTTCGCCATTATACTGCGTAAGTGTAGGAGGATAGGAATTATTACTTTTGGTGGGTTGACACCCTATCAAATTTTGGCGCCGCTGCCTGGGAATTAGTGTGTAAGGTTTATTATTTGCGATCTAACCATTTCTTTAGTGTTTGTATGTTGCAGAGATCTTCTTTTGCAGGTGAGCTCTTGTTTGACTCTGAAGTCGAGAGAACTACAAGGTGAAACATTAAGGCGACGAGACTGCGTAAACAACAAGCGAAAGCTTCTGCGCAGGAATTGACTGAAAACTTTGTGAGATTGTCCATTTACGAATCTTGTTCAGACGAAGAAGAAGAGGAAATTTTTGAGATGGATGATACAAATCCTGCAAATTTGCGGGACATGCTCACCCCTCCAGTGAATTAGAAACCATTGTGTATTTAATACCAAAATGTTGAGGAAGGTTTCGAACTAAAATCCGACCTAATTCAGCTTTTGCCAAAATTCCATGGGATGCAAAGTGAAGACCCAAATTAGCATTTGAAGGAATTTCATGTGGCTTGTTCTGGCTTCCGACCGCGTGGAGTATCTGAAGAGAAAATCAAACTGCACGCCTTTCCTTTCTCACTGGAGTCCAACGCCAAAGAATGGTTGTACTACCTTCTTTTTGGTTCAATCAATACTTGGCCTAAAATGGCTGCTACCACTTGAAAAAAGAGTAATTGATGCTGCTAGCGGTGGTTATTTGGTGAGTAAAACACCCCAAGCAGCAAGAGATCTTATTTCTGCCATGGTTACCAATTCTCAACAGTTTAGTGGTCGATCTGATGCGCCAATAAGAGGCATACATGAGGTGAAATCATCCAATCTTGAATCTAAACTTGACAGAATTCTCGAATTATCGGGGAAAAATATTGTTGGAAATGCAAGTGTTGTTAATCGGGTTCAACAAGCCCCAGTTTGTGGTATTTGTTGTTTTCAGGGACACCAAACTGATGCATGCCCGACTTTACAAGATGATTTCAGCAATGAAGTTATGAATGTAATGGGTAATTACAATACCCAACCTCAAAGGAAGTATTATCCCTTTTCAAATTCATATAAACCAGGCTGGAGGGATCACCCAAATCTACGTTATGGCAACAACTAGTAGCCACCATAGCAGCCCCCAAGAATGAATTATAGGGAGGAAATCACTAACTTGAAAAAGATGATGCCCAAGTTCATGGAAAGCCAAGAAAAATGTGATGAGCAGTTTGGGGAATTAAAGAATCAGTTTAGTCAAATGATGACAGCACTGAACAAGGTGGAGAATCATGGAAAACTGCCTTCTCAGCCAGATGTAAACCCAAGGCACAATGTTAGTGCCATTACATTGCGAAATGGCAAAGAACTTGAGGCTCCAGCACCTAAAGAACCAGTACGACATGGGGATGTCATATCTGAGGAAGCAAAAAAATCAGTCCCAAGTGACGAAATTATACAAGTCAATCCTGAGAAACCGTTATTCCCACATAGATTGGCGAGGAAAAAGAAGGCCACCGATGACACTGAAATTTTTGAAACCCTCAAAAAGGTGGAAATCAATATCCCACTTCTCACTACCATCAAACATGTTCCAAGGTATTGCAAATTCTTGAAGGAACTTTGTACTGGCATGAATAAGATGCGTGTGAATAAGAGGGTTCACATAGGAGAAAATGTATCAGTTGCTTTGAGAGGGAAGCTGCCCACAAAAGAAAGGGATCCAGGTATGTTTACTATCCCATGCAAAATAGGTAATGTAGGCATAGAGTGAGCGATGTGTGATTTAGGAGCATCAATTAATTTAATACCTTTTATCTATTTATTTTGCTTTGAATGTGGGTCCTTTGAAACAAAACGGGGTAGTTTTAACTTTGGCTGATAAGTCTAGTGTTTTTCCCGAGGGAGTATTGGAAGATGTTTTAGTCCAAGTAGATGATTTGGTGTTCCCGACTGATTTTTATGTTTTGAATATGGAAAATGGAACATCAACCAATGGTGAGATGATATTATTAGTTCGTCCCTTCTTGAAAACAGCACGAACAAAAATAAATGTTCATGAAGGGACTCTAACATTTAATATCAATAAAACAATGAAGCACCCAATTGATTATGCATCTGTATTTTTAGTTGAGCATTCTGACCTAAACACCCAAAAGTATTTGGAGTTATGTGGCTGTGATTACTTGTAGGTGGCATTAACCGAGGACCTTACTCCTTCAAAATTGTCAAAGTGGGAGTATGAATGGCAACTGCCAGAGGGTCTGGTCCAAACAACTCAAGACCTTAACGCACTGGACCTTTTGCAGGACAACAAACTGCAGTTTCAACTGCCAGAAGCGATACAACATGGGTATGTCGTAATGCCCAGACACAAGATTTTGCCTTCCATCGAGAAACCACTTGAACTAGAATTGAAGTCACTGCCCTCACACCTCAAATATGCATTTATGGGAGTTGGTGAGACACTGTCAGTGATAATTTCAAATAAATTAAGTGAGGAAGAGGAAGAAAGCTTGGTCCAAGTTCTTAAAGAAAATAAGGAGGCAATGGGGTGGACCATCGCAGACATTAAAGGCATCAGTCCAATGATTTGCATGCATCGAATACTGCTGGAAGACGATTTTAAGCCCAGTAGATAGCCACAAAGAAGGCTTAATCCTCCGATGATAGAAGTAGTGAAGAAGGAGATTTTAAAGTTGTTGGATGCCGACATGATTTATGCGATTTCTGATAGCAAATGGGTGAGCCTAACACAAGTAGTTTTGAAAAAGACTGGAATTACAGTTGTGGAGAATGAAAAAGGTGAACTAATTCCAACGAGAGTTCAAAATGGGTGGCGTGTGTGTATTGATTATCGAAAATGTAACGCAACCACAAGAAAAGACCACTTCCCATTGCCCTTTATCGACCAAATGTTGGAAAGGCTAGCTGGTCAAACCCATTATTGCTATTTGGATGGGTATTCGGGTTTTCACTAAATCCCAGTCGCACCAGAAAATCAAGAAAAGATGACTTTTACATGCCCCTTTGGCACTTTTGCGTACAAAAACATGCCTTTCGGTTTGTGTAACGCGCCGGCTACCTTCCAAAAATGTATGGTAAGCATCTTTTCTGATTATGTAGAGGACATCATTGAGGTTTTTATGGATGATTTTACAGTTTATGGTGATTCCTTTATGTCTTGTTTGGAAAATTTATGAAAAGTTTTAAAGAGATGCATAGAAACTAACCTTGTATTGAATTATGAGAAATGTTACTTTATGGTTAGTCAAGGTTTGATTTTGGGACATATAGGTTTGGTTAGAGGCATTGAAGTGGACAAAGCTAAGATTAACATTATTAGTTCATTGCCTTACCCCACGAATGTGCGGGAAGTTTGATCTTTTCTTGGGCATGCAGGTTTTTATCGCTGGTTTATTAAAGACTTTTCCAAGATAGCTCATCCAATGAGTTGTCTACTTCAAAAAGAGGCTGCCTTTGAATTTAGTGATGAGTGCAAGAAGGTTTTTGACACTTTGAAGGAGAAATTGGTGACTACCCCGATTATCAAACCACCAAATTGGGAGTTACCCTTCGAAATAATGTGTGACACAAGCAACTTTGCAGTTGGCGCGGTCTTTGGCCAAAGAATAGGGCGTGATACACATGTCATCTACTACACATCCAAGACGTCAGATGAGGCCCAACGAAATTACACCACCACAGAGAAAGAATTATTTGTTGTGGTGTTTGCGTTGGAAAAATTCAGATCATATCTCTTGGGTACCAAAGTCATAGTTTATTATGATCATTTCACCTTGAAACACTTGATGAACAAGAAGGATACAAAACCAAGGTTGATTCGTTGGGTTTTGCTATTGCAAGAGTTTCAAATTAAGATAAGAGACAAAAAAGGAGCTGAGAATTTAGTTGCTGATCACCTCAGCAGAATAACAAATATACCTGATGATGGAGAAGTCGTTTCTACAGAGTTCCCTGATGAACAGCTGTTTCAAAGTCAATACGACATGGCCATGTCGTAACCCCTGGTTCGCTGACCTGGTGAACTTTTTGACAAAAAACGGGTTCCCTAAAGGTTATACTTGAGCCCAGCAACACAAACTAAGGAGTGACGCTAAATACTTCATATGGGATAACCCTTACCTCTGGAAAATGTGCTCCAATCAGATCGTTCATAGGTGTGTACCCGAAACAGAAATATTTTCCATACTGCAATTCTGTCATTCATCTACATGTGGCGGCCACTTTGGTCCACATAGAACAGGTAGAAAGGTGCTTGAATCTGAATTTTATTGGCTTGATTTGTTTAAAGATGCATATGCGTTCTGAAAAGCTTGTGATCGATGCCAAATGGTTGGTAACCTTAGCCGTAGGAATGAGATGCCCCAATCACCTATAATTGTTTGTGAGATCTTTGATATGTGGGGAATTGATTTTATGGGACCATTCCCATCATCTTTTGGTTATCAATATATTCCATTGGTTGTTGATTATGTCTCCAAATGGGTAGAAGCAAAGGCCACTCGCACCAATAATGCTAAGGTCGTTGTCGATTTTGTGAAAGCTAACATTTTCTGCAGATTTGGCACACCCAAGGTTGTCATAAGTGATCGAGGGACTCATTTTTGTGACCAAATTATTGAAGCTTTATTCAAAAAGTATGGGGTCACACATAGGGTATCAACCGCTTATCACCCTCAAACAAATGGACAAGTGGAGTTGTCAAATCGGAAAATTAAGAGCATATTGGAAAAAACGGTGAATCCAACAAGGAAGGATTGGAGTTTGTGCCTAGATGATGCACTTTGGGCATATTAGATAACATACAAAATGCCATTGGACATGTCTCCTTACAGAATTGTATATGGCCAGACATGCCACTTACCAGTCGAAATTGAACATCGAGCTTATTGGGCTGTGAAAACATGCAACACCAATTTTGACGAGGCTGACCAACAAAGGAAACTCCAAATTCAAGAACATGAGGAGATTTGCAACCATGCCTACGAGAATGCAACGACCTATAAGGCTAAGGTCAAGGCGTTTCATGATAGTAAGATCACTGCGAAAGAGCTCAACGTAGGACAAAAGGTACTTCTCTTTAACTCTACTTTGAAATTATTTGGAGGAAAATTGCGTTCGAAATGGAATGGTCCCTATGTTGTAGCACATGTTTTTTTCAATGGTGCTGTTGATATCCAAGATACAAATACGAAAAATATTTTCAAAGTTAATGGGTATCGTTTAAAACCTTTTTATGAAGGATTTGAACCACGTTTAGTTGAGGCGCAATATGTTTAAACACCTAACTACAACTAAGCGTGGCAAACGTCAGGCTAACGACATTAAACAAATGCGCTTCTTGGGAGGCAACCCAAGGATTTCTTTCTTTCTTTAAATTTCTATTTTAGTTGTTATTTTTATTTTTTATTTTAATTGCTGAAGAATCCTAACAAAAATTTGCAGTTTACAAGCTTGATTCGCGCAAAAGGCAATACGACATGCCTATGTCGTACTGCCTGGTCTGGGATATTTTTGTTGTCTTGAAATTGTTATTTCACGCTGACAATTTTCTCTACCAAATAGCATGTGGACAGTCTTTTACAAGTTTAAACCATTTTAATGGAGAGTTCTAAGGCGCACATAAGTATAAGAGGATAAGTGTGGGGTTTTTGAATTCCTTCCTGCTGAATCCCACCAGGCCGAGCCACCTACCACTGCACCTCCAGCTCCAGGCTGAGGCGCCAATCTCATTTGGAGTCTATGATGGACTTAATTCGCACTTCGTTGAAGCGAATGGAGCATAACATCACTGCCCTATTTTCTTGTGTTGGGGACCAGCCCCCACCATCACCATGAGTCGTAACGTACCTCTTACCCTCACTTTATTTTTATTTTATTTTGTCTTCTTGCACATTAAGGACAATGTTTATTCTAAGTGTGGGGTTGGGGGAAACACCTGCGTTTGTTTGTGTTTTTGCTGTGATTGTATGTGTTTTCGATTGTTGATTAGTTGTTTCAAGTGCAGGTACTTAAATTGTGCAGTTTTCTGTTTTGTTGCCCAGAATAACAATACGACATATTCATGTCATATGGCTATTTCTAGGGTTTGTTGGATATTCAATTCTATTTTGCATCTTTTATCACTACATTCTACATGTTAATTGTTCGGAATTGCACTACTGGGAAAAAAAACCCACTATTTGAATGAAGCCAAACTTTGAGTAGCTAGATAGGTTAGAATTTTCGATAACCAAGACTTTGTGAAATCTTTGAGCACTTATCTAGATTCCAATATGAAAGTGGCATAATTCTTATTCTTGGGATACAAACAAATTCTCCAATGGTATGACTTAGGAAGGAGATAATTCACACCATGAAAATAAACCGTGAGATTTTGAGCCGAAAAAGAGTACATAAACACTCTTAATTTTTTTTGTTGCGAGTTGACTAGCTACAAAGAGACACTACTAGAATTTGACATTGGAGTACAATTTGAGACCACACAAATCGATACTAAGGTGATAAAAGGCATTGTTTGTTGAACCCCTTGTTTTATCCTTTTTCTTGTTTGACTACCTAATTTAAAGTTTACCACCAGTATTACCCCTTTGAGCCTTAACCTTTTTCTTTGTTTGAAACTGAAAAATAGCCAACTTCCAATTTTTGTTGAAAATCCCCTTTGTTTGTTAAAACCTTGATTGGGATAACTTTCTACCAAACTTTTCATGCCGAATATTATTCCTTGTGTAAGTGTCATGTTTTGTACTTAAGTTGATATGTCTTGCAAAGTGAATTGAAAAGACACGTATGGCTGTCCAATTTTGAATTAATGTACCACATACGCCAATGTTGCTCAAAAATAAAATTGAAGAAAGAAAAAAAAAGGAAAAAAGAAAGAAAATTATTCTTGAGATGGAGCATAAAATGCACTCAAGAGAGAAAAAAAAAGAGAAAAAAATATATAGAGCAACCTAAGGTTGGTAGCCATGTTGGCATTGGTAGAGGCATGTATATTAGGCTATTTGGCACTAGTAAATTTTGTTCATATGTGGGATGTGATGATTTGGTTTGAATTGCTCTCTCAATCTCAAAAGAACAAAAATAGCATGTTTTAGCCCCATTACAAGCCTTAATAAAAGTCATTTTTGATTGGTATCATTAAAGTGGTGGAAGATTGACCTTTTGTCAAGTGATGGGAAGACATCTTATAGCTAGATATTGAGCGTAAACACCAACCTAAATACAAAGAGAGTGCATGAGTGATTTAACCGGTGAGGGGTGTGAATTGGAAACTTTCTAGGGAATGTTTGCGTTTGAGGATTTGATTTATGTTATTTTTGAAGCAGAAGTGTAAGATGGGTGTGAGAAAATAAAGCTAAGGATTGGTTGTTTATTTCTTTAATTTGTTTAGTTACTTGAGGACAAGCATCATTTAAGTGTGGGGCTGTTTAACTTGCTGATGTTAATAAATATAATAATTCCTATCTTTCTACACTTACGTAGTATAATGGCGAACAAGGTCGAATCCACAGAGACTATTGCAGTCAATTATTTGCTCAGGAAAACAGATTTTGAAATAAATATGGAGGATATTAATAATAAAAAATGGGAACTGAAAATACTAAAATAATAAAGATTGCAAGAAAATTAAATATGAGAAATTCAATGGAGACAAGCCTAGTTAAGGTACTTCGATCATTGACACGAAAGATAAATTTTATTCATTCGAATAGATAGGGTTATAGCTAAGAGCAAACACCCTACTTAACCAATCTTTTCTTATTTTGTCGGTAATCCCGGACACCCTGATAGATTACTTCCATAAACTAAATAGAAAAACCCCGGACATCTTGATAGGATTTAATCTAAGGCAGCTTTATGAACGAAAAGACCCCTATCCTAGCCAATAAAATCAGACACCCGTAAATTATTTAAACTAAATTATTTGATTTCACCAATCTTACCCGTAGCCTTTATCAGTGTAAGATCAATTTGCTACTTTGTTAGAATAGTGCCAAACGGTCTCCCTATTCTAATCAGAAAGATATCATTCAACAAACCACACAACTGGCCACATTGTATAATAAATTAAATGATAACAAAGATAATTTATAGTGTAGAAATCAGATAAATACTTGAAATTGAATAAAACCAATGTAAACAAAAGTCTCACGATATTATACTTGGCTAGAAATCAAAGTATCTCTACTAGAGAGATTTAGTTGTTCATAATGCTTGAAGACATAATACTGGAATAAAAATTGCTCTTTTCTGCAGAAAACTGAAGAGAGGGGCGGAGCAGAATATAGATGATAGGGTTAACAAATCTATTTATATGATCTCTCTTTTTACCCTACAAAGAAATCCTAATTGGCTTCCAAAATCTTTCTCCAATTTGGTTTATTCTTTTATCTCTTGCTCTAGGTCTTTCCTTTTTTCGCGCGTTTCTGTCTTTGAAGTCAAGACTCAGCCCATCCATTCTGCATAATTTGCTGCTTCGCTTCTGTCAGTCTTATCCCGGATACAACATGGGCATGTCGTATGGCACATCAGTTGTCCTTCAATTTCCTTCTTCGATTTTCCTTGCTCTTTTTGGTCTATTTCTCCTTATTTTCACCATCTCCACCTAAATCACTCATTCATACAAAAGTAACTTGAAAACACCATAACAACACATAAAACATACACAAAATAGATATAAATATCATGCAAATCTATACACAAATTGCACACTATCAGTATGTCATTTGCACCCGAGCTGCAGACTGTCCACTTTGTGCTGCATATGGCAAAAACGTTGAAAGGACTTCAATGGTTTTGCTTGAACACATGATGATTTTACGAAGAAAGTGATTTTTGAGTTTGAAGAGCATACCCACACACATTAAAACTAAGATAAAGATTTGTGAAGAATAACTATACTTGAGAACAGATTTTGTATTAAATTTTTTTAAAAAGAAATAGAAGGATGAGTTGAAACGACAAATTTATAGTAGAGGAAATATACGCACTTATGTTATTGGGATGAGTCTGATTGAAAAATCATATTATGGAGATGAGGCTAATGTGACAGCAGTTGTAGAAATCAATCTAAAGTTACTGAAACTTGTAAAAAGTCTTGTGAAAGGGTCTATACGAAGGGGTATATTACTATAGATTTGAACAGCCAATCTTTCTTTACTACTCTCAACCCAAACAAAAATTTGGTAGTTAGCTTTTGACAGGTCAGGTACATGAGCATAAGTAGTAAGTACTATGTCGCAAATAAGTAAGAAAAGAGCCTTGTTTCAATGAGGTAAGCTTCAAAGGGCCTTCATGTCTCACGCCACACAAACTCAAGCATGCTCCTCATTCAAGGGCCAGACCTCAAGCAAAGTAATGCACAAATGGTGGGACCAAATGCGGCTTGAGCCTTAGCGCAGGCCTAGGCACACCTTTGGTAACTATGAGTTGATGTGCTTCTTGGGTTGGAAACTTTTATTGAGTCAGTTGAATATCCCTTCTTTTCTACCAGCAGAGAAGAATGCTGTTGATGGCGTGACTCCATGTCTTCAGGACGTGGCTCTTCAGTTCATACTGTATCATTCCTTTTGTAGACTTGAGTACCTTCGAGTTTACAAACTTGTACTTCTTTTTATCAAGGATCACTGGTATTTACTTATGCATAATATGTTTGTGCAGAAGAACCTAACTGAATCGTGAAAACAGATTCGGGTCGAGCTTAATAATGAATTTTTTAAGTAATAAATATTTATGCTGCTTCAATTCTTCTAGTATATATTTGTGTTTGTAAGGTGTGGGTGTGTGTGATGGTGGAATATCAGACAATTATGTTTCACTCTCTAAATGGAGTAATATCTAACTGACTGAATGATGTAGAGCTGTCTCTCACACTCTCCCTCTCTTCCCATAGACTTCTCACGCATTTGACTGAATGAGTTGTAAATTCTGATCGTGTTTCTTCTAGTTCTCATGAATCATCTTGCTATTTTCACTTTGTAAATTTTGATTGTGCTTATTCTAGTTCTCATGTGAATCTCCTCATTAATTTGACTTCCCTTGTGATATCTTCTTACCATATAATTCGTGCACAGTTCCAAATCTTGATATAAGCAAATATCTCTTACAAGTTCTAATTCAAATTAAGTGTTGCAGGTAGCTCAATAGATTGAGTCTGAAGCAAAATATCAGAATGATGCTATTAATCAGCTGGTATGCCATCAACTCTGCTCATGTTTTATTTATGATGTGTGGTTTTAAACATTCTTGTAAATTTAACAGTGATTAACCAAACCGCGCAGTGACTATTTCATATACATTGTCTCCTGCATCTGTGGTTTTGAAAGAAATTTATGGCCTTACTAGATGTATCCCTAGCTATAAGCTTATACATATCTTTAGTGACCTTTTTCTCCCCGTATTCAAACAGCAAATGATGTTGATGAAAGCTCAGGCAGGGGTAAAAAACAATATGAAGAAACTGAACAAGAGTATCATCCAGAAGGGGTCAAGCCATATAATGCATGTGGTCCTTTTTGCAGTACTACTGTTTTTCTTGGTCTACATGCTGTCCAAATTGTCACGATGATGAGGGGTGGCAAATTGACTGCATAATATGGCGCTACAACAATCTCTTTACTTGCTATTCTAGAAAAATGTTCATTTTTTGAGCTGACGTGGCTTCGATTATATCAAATTAAATTCCTTCTGGATTGTAAATACATGTTTGATCGTCCTCTTTATATTAAAAATTTGACTCTAATACTCATTACATCATTCTATATTTCAATTTGTATGCAAAACTAGATAGGGAACCATATTTCCACATGTAAATTTGATAGTTCATACGTAGGATTTACTATGTACATATGTAAGATTCTGTACATTATGTGATGCAAGTTAATGCATAATTCATTACCTGTAGACCTAAATATGAAAATATTAAATTTTCATTTGGAAATCTTTATTCCTATTATATAATTAGATAATGTACCTTTACCTTTAGATCTTTCTTAATAGTATCAGAAACAAAATCTATTACATCATCTTTATATTATATAAAGAAAAGGATAGGATTAAAACAATTACTTACTAAGTTCAAACATGATAAGGATTTAAGAGATTTACTAATGAGTTAATTATATATTAACTATAAATTATATATATAGTACTTAAAATGTAAATGATCTATTATTTTCAACTTCCTTTTCTACAATCTTGTTTATTCATTAACTTTGTAACACCAATATTAGTATTATTTAGTTAAACATGAAAGACGTATCAAGTTAATTAATTATATTGCAACTCAAAAGAATGAGAATTTTATATTTTGAATCTAGTATTTAAAATATTATTTTTAAATTGAAATTAGAATGTTCTGCCGTATGATATAAAAATGTATAAAGATAGAAGAATGGTAAAATTGAAAGTAAGAAACTGTGGCATTGCTTTCAATATCAAGAAACTTGTAAATATCTAATTACATTTTCGTACTAGTAAACTTGAAGCAAACTAGCAGGCACATTTGTTCATCTGTGGCTTAGAAACAGAACTTTTGGATGTTTCTTCCAACTTACTTACTCGTACTTGCTCAAGCACATTTCTGGTCCATTCAGCAAAATAAGTTTCATTAACACCAACTTTTCCATCTTTGTGAAACATAAAACACTGCAAGTCATCTGCAGGCTGTGGACACTCCTCTCCGATTGTATCCCACCATGCGCCCCGGTGCTTCATCCCTGATTGGTTTGCCATCCAGTGGTGAGCATACTGCCCTATTCCCGCATGCTCCAACCACCCTTTCGGGAAGAATTCCATGACACTACTGCCACGGTCCATGAACAACATGTTTGTCAACTGTGCCCCGTGTGGAGATGCAAGAATGTCGGTGTAAGTCATCACTTTAACCTGAACTCAAAACACCAAATCATGCATTAATATCATAACAATAACAATAACAATGGGTAGCGTGAATTTAACTACCTTGATAGTGAGTTTTGAGTAATAAAATGAACCTAATATAGGTGCCACTCTATCCAGATAGATGTCAAAAATATTTAGGCTTAATTATTCAGTTTTATCAGATTTTCTTTTCAAGGATACCTGATCACAAAAGCTGAGATCTTCTGACTGAGCTACATTTAGGACGCAACCCTCCACTCGTGCACACTCCTTTGCGAATATATCTGTCACGATGTTCGTGTTCTTGAATGACCTTGAGCCTCTTCTCATCAACAAAGTTAGCCTAATAACTGGTATGCCTCTTTCATTAACCTCATTCCTTCTTCCAGGATATAAACTGCAAAACTCTCTGGCCTTGCACCTAACCAAGTCAAAAACCTTTAATTTGTTATCCAGCCCCATCGATCCTATATCATGTCTCATCACGACAGCGTTTTCGAAACAGTATGGTCCATCGCCATTGTTGAATTCTTCAAACTTAACTTCTCCATAATTTGCTAACATCAGGTTCAGAATCCATGATCCTGTTTTCACCTTGAGTTCTCCCCAGTGGAATAACACCCACCTTTTTGGTTTTATGCACTGATTTTTCATGGACCATCGGACAAAGGGGGTTATAGCACACAGCGCGTGCCATAGATTCTGGTAGTTATAGTAAGTGTCCGAGACATAAGTTAAGCCCTCCATGAGGGTAGCATTGTTGGGAAGGCTTTCTTTCCAAGCCAAGGCATAAGAATTTTTTGTGCCATCTCTAGAGTCTCGTCCCCTGATGCAAAGTATTCTGTCTTTTGATGCTTGTGAGGGAAAATAGAGGTACTCTGCCTCGTTTTCCTCGCGACTGTCGTTCAAAGAACTCATGAACCAGGTGTTGCCTGTTGTGGCAGTTCCAGAAAACCTGAGATCCTTGAGGGGAAGGAAGGTGACCGATTCACGGAGCTTGGCGGCCATAGTTTCGACCACGTCAGATGGATGAGGGTGGCGGATGAATCTTGACCTTTTCCCTCGGAGCTGAAACAGGTCCCATGAATCTGGAGAAGATGAAGAACTGAAAGGAGAATCTTCAATGTGAAAAAGAACAAAAATAAGTAATAAACCTGAAAGGCATATGGTGAACTTGAGTGAGTGGCATGAAGTCATGCTTTTTTGGATGAAATCTTTGACATTACACTCCGTTTTCATCTTGTTCCAGAACGATTATTGAAGGCCTTATGATGCAGGAGCATTGAGAAGTTAGTTTCTTAATTGTTTAGGAACAAAACCTCGAGATTGGGACGTTAAACTAATCTCTGTATATTAAAGGGAAATAAAATACTGAGTTTCAAATAATGTCAACATATTTCTGTTTCATAGAATTCTATGCAATATATATATATATATATATAGTTAGTCTCTCTTTGTTTTTCTCAGCTGTTTTTATATTCCAACAAAACTATAAACTTGTTTTTCCTCAATCACATTTTTATCTTTCCAAAGTTTTAATAGGAATATAGTATCATTTCACGTAGAATTTAAACCTCTTGCAAATTTTTATATTCCAACAAAACTATATAACTTATTTTTCCTCAATCACATTTTTATCTTTCCAAAGTTTTAATAGGAATGTAGTATTATTTCACGTAGAATTTAAACCTCTTGCAAACTAAATAAGGACAAATATGAAATAGCACTAATAGGTTTAATATTATAATACTTATTATTAATTCTAGTCAATGTGAATTGATGTAGAAAAGATAAAAAAAAAGAGGGAGTAATATGAGTTAGACGTGACGGCACTTTTTTTTTTTTTTTTGTTGTTTTCTATACTAAGACGTGATGGCACTTTGACCTACTAAGCAACCAAAGTTTTGACATGAGATGTTCTATAAAATTTTGTTATGTCAGAGGCATTGTAAACATATATCTAAACATGAAAGAATGAGATCCATAATTCGCGCTCTATGCTAATTTATGAATTTATGGAAACGTGACCCGTTGAAAATGCATATGCATCAAGTAGAACCATTTATTAATAAGACACATTCTCAGAAATTAAATACTATCGATTGTATAGCTGCAAATTATTATTAGCCCCGCCAAAGGTTAACGTTGGATATCAATATACAGAATCTATTTACATTTTCTGTACATTAATGAATATATGAAGTCGATGTATGCGAATTTCAAGGTTTGGAATAAAGCAAGATTAAAGTAGAAAAAGAAAGACAAAAAACTTCTACTTCACATCGTTGCTGCAATTGGGAATCATAAGTTGGCATTTCCACATTCAGATATCAAAGCCACTTATTATTTATCTGGTTGCTGGAAATGCATAGGGAAGGTTAATTTTGATCCCCATTCTAAAATAGAGGAGATAATGATGTCGAGGTCAGTCGGTCAGCGGTATCAGAATCAAAATGCTTTGCAAAGGTTGTTAGAAGCCACGTTAGACGAACACTGCTCTCGTACCGGGCTGGTGGGGCCACACAACCTGCTCCTCTTTGGTTCAGATATTGTAACATGCGAGATTGCTACAGCAAGTGCATCAACCAAACCACATTCGTCCTGCTCTTCTGACTCATGGGTTGAACTTCCAGAAGATGAAACTCCATTTATATTCTCATAGAGACAACTACTTTCGGTTTCCTTGCTGCTTGAATCTGGCACAGATGTAGCGAGTGGTAGCTGGGGCGATCCTGATTGACATTTCCCTTTTGACTTGATAGATAATGTCCTCAACGTGCGTTCCGTATAGAACAAAATCCAGGGATGTGCTGAAACAAAAACAATTTCATTGCTGATTTATTAATTTGATCAGAATATGCAAAAACAATAATTAGGTGTTAGCCAGATATTGAACTAAAGCAGTCAAGACTCAAGAATGTGCATATAACCCAACCAAAACGCCAGAGTTTCTTTATGATTATTGGGATTTTGGGGAGATGGGTGCTGGGCAAGGGGGAACCATGAAAAGTAGGAAAATATAGATCAAATTAATATTCTTTCAGAACATCAAAGAAATGCATACTCAATACTTCATCTGCTGTAATTCTTGCAGAAGCATCCCTCATAAGTATTCGCTCAAGCAGATCTCGTGCAGGTTTAGATACGGATTCCCATATCCCTGTTTGGAAATCAAGCTTCACAGCCTTGATTGCCTCAAAAACATCTTCTAATGATTCTCCTTGAAATGGAAGAACACCAGCCAATAATGCATATAAGAGGACTCCAGCACTCCAGACGTCAACTTTTTCAGAATAATTCCCTAGCAAGACTTCTGGGGCAACATAAGCAGGACTTCCAGCCAAACCATTTAAACTCTGACCTGTGGTAGAAATTGCATGAAATAAAAGAGGTAAAAATAAAGTTCAAACAAACTCTTAATTTCACAATAGAAGCAACTGTACAAGGATTACACTCATTATAGTCAAATTTCAATTCAATGTTTGTCTATTGAAATGTTTGCATGAATAAGAAAGCAATTGATAATCAAATACACACACATATGCACACACAAAAATTAGTTAATGTGTACCCCATATCAAAATGAATCAGGGAATCCCAATCATTGGAGAAAAGATATTATCATGCAGGTCAAAAATTGCACAATAGATGATTTCCAGGAAAATGAGTTTCTTGAATACGATTAGTTTCTGCTAAAATAACCCCTATCTGTAGGATCCACAACCACAAATTAGTAAAATATTGATCGCAAGCAATAAAGAAGACATAATTATTTTTTGGGGAACAATCCCCAATAATGATTAAGCCCATTATTAATGACAATAACGCAAAATAGTACTCAACAATGGTAAACCTATTAACTATGACAAGCCTCCAATATTGATGGATATACCATATGTGATGATGAATCAAAACAAGAAGGCTTTCCGGTAATCTACGCAGAATCAGTTGATGAAGGTGATGCTATAAATGATGAGAAGCTATGAAGCAAAGGTGTGGATGCAACGACAAAAGGATACAGAATTCGGGAAACTTAAAAAAATTGGATTCAGGAACTGTGGGGATGTCTCATATAATTATTTAAAACATAGTTATATATTAAATAGTATATGCTAAACAAAATATGGTATATATAAATTTGTTAGCCTAATTTGTTAGTCTCTTTCAGTTTAGATATGACGTAGGAGTAAACTAATTAATTTAATTTGTGAGCTTACAAAATCAAATATATTCAAGTAAAAACAGAGATTAACTTGATCGATTTGCAGGTGTACAAATAGAGAAGAATTGGCATTTGCATTGCTCAATTGATAAAAGTAAACAAACTTAATTAATTCAATTAGATAAGACAGAAGTTCGTTCAAACCACCATTTCTAAGTGAATTAGATAGAATATATAGCATTCAATAATGTTTTTCATTTATTTATGGTAAAATAATCAGTAGTTTGATACATATTTGTTAAATAAATTATTCATTAAAGAGGATTATAATAATCACATCATTTATATGTATAATCCAAATCATTTACCAAGCAACTGTTTTCATTTAGAGTTAGTTCTATACGTATATACACTAGAAACTAAATCCTGTGGCAAACGCCTGCTACAATATAAATTGTTATACAGTAAATAATTTTAATAATTAAATAGAAGAAATTCAAAATTGAATTAAGTAGCAAAGGTCTATCAATAAGAAGTAAAACTGAAAGAAATTCCATATCAGATTGCAACTTCTTTTAGTTAGACTTGAAAATCTACATCTAAATCATTTGTAAGGGGAGAGGGAATATTTTCATGTCATACTTGGAGCTCACGAAATTTACAAAATGGTTTTACATCATTATCAACATACCTCAACTCATTCTCCACTATGGTATTTAAAGGAAAACAACAGACTCAATAACAATGACATAACAAGAGACTCTTACCCCTCTAACTGCACACACATATAAACCAACTAATTAAGTAGGTTGACTAAGGTACTTCTGCTAGCTATATCTATTTACTATTACTAGTATCTCTCGTTCCTAACAAGGAGACTATGCTGCATGCGTCGCTACGACATCACCTCGACCCTAGTCTGCTGCCAATAGAATAAAGATAAAGAGGGTAAGAAGAACAAACCGAGGCCAACAAAAAGGAAGGGCTTCTTTTTCACTTATTGATCAACATTCGTACCCTCTGGCCCATCTCTCAACACAATATAAGAACTATTTGTGTAGGAAAGGAGGGACCGGTTCAGCCATTCCCTTCCATTATCAGGGGAATATGGATGAAGTAGTGAATTAACAAGGAACTACCAAAGAAAAACTTCACCGGATCTATTCACTTCTTTTCAGCGTAGAAGATAAAGCAAATATAGTGAACTTGCTTCAATTTCTTATAAAGAGAGCTATAAACAGTAAATCTGGATCAATATTCTTGGGAAAACCCTAAGCAAACGTGTAAGTGACAACAATGAAGCCAAAATGCCATTGTTGAAGAAAGGGATTATTTATTTATTTATTTAATATTATTATTATTTTTTTTTTTTGACTTCATCATATGAAATAAGAAAGATAAAAAGTGTTTAGTGCAGTCCATATGAAAAGTCGTCAGTTATGTAATATGTCATCATGGATCACTGGCCATCATTGCATTGAGAAATAATGCAAAACCTCAAGAGCTAATTTCACCTTTTCAAATAAAGAAAATGAAAAGAGGATGACAGAGAAATGACATGAGATCGAAACACTCAGATAGCTATATTTAGCATGACTAAGATCTTCAATAGGGTGAATTATATGACGTGACAGAACTACTTCTATATAAAATAATTTGATATACATGAATTTCTTTCAAAGAATAATAACATATTAGTAAGTGCACACTCATAGTTGAGTACAGCCTATATCATGAATATCCAAAGCATGATAGTATCCCACCCATCAGCAGAATATTACTTATACCATGTTGTGGATTCAATTGCAGAAACAATAATGACAAATGTCAGTAAATAAAAAGAAAGCTGAGAAACTATAAATAAAAGATGTGACACATATCTCTCAATAAGGATAACCATCACTTGGTTGAGATCTTTGGAGTTACCGATTCAGTAGGTATGCATACTGATAATTTGAACACAAGATAACTAGAAAATCACTATGATATCACTACAAGTATATTTAGAAAAATTTCTCATGAATCATGATCTTACTCTCTTCATTTCAAAGAAGAGCAATAATCCTTAAGAAGCGAAACAAAACATAATGCCCCTTTAAATTCACTCACACATACAAGACAAAATTGCTCTTACCTAATTAAAACATCACGGACTCATTCTCTAGGCAAAAATAGCTTAACTTAATGGGTTTAAGAAACAGTAAAACCGCTAACAGTCCACATGGACTAATTATCAGTGTGGTGAGTCAGATGTATTAACCAATTAAATAAAATGACATTGTTTGCAACAACAATACAAGAAAACAAACCAATTAAGGAATGCATATAGGACCTCAAATGCAGTAAGAACCATTTCCCACCCCTTCCAATCTCTCTCCCTCTTTCTCCCTTTTAATTTGCTAAATCACTTAGATTTATTGTTCTTACTTTCTATTTCCCTCCACTTCTGGATTGAGAAGTCACATGTCCATTTCAATCACAAACATAACATGATCCACAAACTCATATTGCTGCGAATTATGGATAAGCATCTTGCGAACAGATGAAACTTAGCAATGAAAAAAACCATCAAAGTGTGAAAAACTGAAACTAAACAGAATATTAGTAAACTTTTGGTGACATATATGATGCAGCGCAACAATAAGGACAGGTACATAAAAACATGAAATGGAAGTAGGATAGCTACCATTTGTTATTCTCATTGCTAGGCCGAAGTCAGCAAGCTTCAACTTCCCAGAAGTCGTGAGAAGAATATTTTCAGGCTTTATATCCCTATGTACGACTCCCATCTCATGGCAATACTTAATCACCAACATTAACTCCTTGAAAATATTAGCAGCGCGATGCTCAGAATGTCTTCCCTGCTTGGCCATCTGATCTATCAGCCTTCCACCAGAACACAGTTCCATCACAAGATGAAAGCATTCTGGATCCTCATACACAGCCTTCAATGTCACAATGCCTGGATGCCCCGATAGATGCTGCATTATCTCCACTTCACGGTGAACTGTCTCCTCCCCTTTCATCAATGTTTTACATGCAAAGTCCACTTCGGTGACCTTACTCCGGCACAGCCAAACTGATCCATATTTACCTTTACCAATTGTGGTACCCCGAACAT
This sequence comes from Centella asiatica, assembly GCA_014636745.2. Classification (NCBI taxonomy): domain Eukaryota; kingdom Viridiplantae; phylum Streptophyta; class Magnoliopsida; order Apiales; family Apiaceae; genus Centella; species Centella asiatica. The sequence goes on from CM025783.1 coordinate 47,710,877, forward strand.
AATCGTCTTCAATCTTATTTTTCCTACCCATTTGTGTTGCCGCATCAATGCACCCAATCTTCCTCTTAATCCCTCTTCCAGATAAAACTGAAGATGATGTTGCACATGCTGGAGCAGTTGCAGCAATACCAGCAAGCCTAACTCTACATGACCCAACAGCCTCATCACCTCCAACATCTTCCTTACACCTCTTCTTCAACCTGGCATAATCTTCCAATGAATAGTGGGACCTTAAATTCGATCTCACTGATCCCAAATTACAAGTTGATCCCAAAGCCTCTTTTTGATTTGGACACAATAATTCACTACCTTTTCTCTTCTTCCTCATAAATCACCCAATCTGAATTTCCAATGAATAAATCCGCAACAAGCAAAAACCCAATTACGGCAACATCAACTCTCCAACATATCTCTAAATACTTTGCACCTGAAAACAAAAAATAGGGAAAAAAGGTATATAATCAACAACATTCATTTATAAAAACTAGATAGAGCTTCTGATAAAATCATCAGTTCTCCAATCCATACAGGATATCTATTCATATGTAGTCGGAAACGAAAATTCACAATCAACGAAAGTAAGGCGAAATTCCGAACCTTTACAAAGGGACAATGCTGATAGTCCTGCAGAGATTGAACGAAATTCAGATGTGGAGGAATCGCATGAAGTTGATAGAGAAATAGAAGATCGAAGGAAAAACCCTAGAAATCTCGGAAGGAGGATAAATTGAATAAAAATAACGACAATTAGGTCGCACTTTGCATAGGTTTGTTGGGTGTTTTGGGGGCTTTCAGTGTCCCAGTCCACTGTAGACATTCGGAACCCACGTGTCTCAATGTGCAAATTTATTGAGATATTTTATTTATAGAAATAAATACAATGATTTATAATTCGTTTGTGAATAAGAATATAGGGTTATAATTAGTTTTGAAAGACTTTAAAAAGTAAAGTTATGATTAAGGACGATATATTCTTATAAAATAGATGGAATGATTATACAGCGAAAGCAAATCTAACAAAATAAATAATAAATCATAAAATGATATCATGATTTAACGTGTAAAATCTAAATCATTAAAAGAAAATATTACAATGAAATTTGGAGAATTTATAAGATGAAATCGTCAAGTTTATTTATCTCACGTGCACCAAATAAATTATACAATCTCACCAATTTCGTGAGATACTCTCAATCTCTCTATTCTATAATGGAGATTCTCTCAATAAATCTTAAGCCAAGATATCTATAGATATTACAAACATTCAATCTAACATAGGATAAAAACACACTAGAAGAAAAAAAAAATCAACTTTATCTATATCCAAAACCAATTAAGAATTTGAGATACAAATCATAACAAATCTCTACCTTGACTCAAATTCTTCAAAATATTCCACACATGATAAATTCTTCATCAACGCCAAGTAGAAGTAACTTTACATAGCCTTAAATCGGGCTAACGACGCACCAACTTTCTGATAGCGACCAATTATCCAACTTCAAGAATGGTTCGAATGATCAAACTAGCAAACCTCTAATTGGTAAGGATGATACTTTGAAGGATGTGGTTGGACCAATGACTCGCTCAAGCAGAAAGGAAATGCAAGAAGCCTTGGCTAATTTAATTACTACAAGCCTTTCAAAAGAGTCTCCCAAAGACCCAATGGTTGAGCCCAATTTTGTGCATTTCTTGGAGGTTTTGGACCATGGGTTGACCTTGACTAATTGAGGCATGAGGGACTAATCAAGACACTCATTTTGGGGCTGAAAATCAGTTAAAAATTCGTCTAAGAAATCAGCCAAGATTATTCAACAAGCTTTGAAAACCATGAAGTCAAATATGAATCTTTAAACTTAAGTGCATGTATGACCAAATCACTAGTCTTTAATTTCTTTGACTACCATTATTTTTAGGTAGAATTTTGGGCATATTTTTAGGTAGAATTTTGGGCATATTTTTAGGCATGTTTTAGGCAATTGTTACCTACTTTTTGGCCACCTTTACTACTATAAATAGGGGTTATTGCGTAACATTTTTAGTAGAGAATTTTCATTACAAACTTGTTAAGGTTTTCCTTAATTTGTTAGTCTCTTTGAGCTAGTTTGAGTCTTGCAATTCCTACTTGTAATTCTTACATAGCTTATCAACTAAATCTCTTCCCTTTAGTTGTGGCGCCTTTGGCCTTTCTTTCTTTCCTTTTGTGATTCAAAGGTGGTAGGTTTAATATACCTACTGTTGTTGGGTTCAATTTGATAGGGGTTGGGTTGCTTGGAAGATTTCCAAATTTCTCAAGGACAATCCATTCATTTCATGAGAATCCCTACGGGGTTCCTATCAATTTGGCATCATAGCTAGTCTCCCTGAATTGATCATATCCTTTTTTTTGTTTTCTTTCTCCATATAACTTTCTCTTTATCATCCTACATCTATTCATCTTTTGAATTTGTCTTTCTTTCTTTAAAGTACCTCAAATTCAGTCTTTGTTTGTGTGGTATTGTTTATTATTATTATAAAAGAAATAAAAAAAGAATTCGGCTGATTCAAAAAAAAAATAACAAAAAAAAAGAGAAAAGAAAAGTGCGGCCGTGTACAAAAAAAAAAAAACCAAATTCTTTGTGTTGATCTTATAAACAAGTTGTTTTGTTGGTTTCATCGTGATATCTTCCAGCATGTTTTTCAAATTCTCATAATCTTTCTTTGTCCTTATTCTTCACTTATTCTTTGTATCCTTTCTTTGTTTCTCTTCATTTTCTTGCTGGGTAAGTTTTTGTTTAGCATTTGTAAGACTTAGACGAATTCTTAGAACTTGCAAGAAGGAAAAGAGTGGTAAGAAATGAGTGCATCTACCCCTACTTATATTAAGCCTAAAGAGAGAGACACTTGGGGAGTCTCATATTGGGGACAAGGGGAAAAAGGGTGTGAGGATTTATAACTTTTTATTCTTTCTTGGTGTTGACAGCCATGAAAGATGAAGCACTGAATAATCTTGAACAAAATGCTTGGAGGGAACATTTAATGGGCAGATTCAACCAAATGATGGAGACGGTGGTGAATTGCATGGATGAGTTGGAAGTAAATGTTCAGAGGGATACGAGAAGGCATGATTCTAATGAAGAAACTGAAGAAGAGAGATCCGAAGCTTCTCATGGAAGAGGGAGAAATAGAGGTGAAGTTGATGATAATCTTAAAAGTATCAAGATGACCATTCCTGCATTTCAAGGCAAGACTGATCCCGAAGCATACTTGGAGTGGGAGATCAAGGTGGAAAAAGACTTTTCAAATACTCTGAGGAGAAAAAGGTAAAACTTGCCTCTCTTGAATTTCATGGTTATGCATTAACTTGGTGGGATAAGTTGCTTCTCTTTAGAGGGAGGAATAGGAAACGACCTATTAGAACATGGGAGGAGATGAAGGCAATCAGGAGGAAAAGATTTATTCTCCCTCATTACTATAGAGACGTGTTCAACAAGTTGCAAGGCATAACACAAGGATCAAGAAGTATGGAGGAGTATTACCAAGAGATGGATACGACCATGACAAGAGCAAATATTGAGGAGGATCCCGAGGCTACAATGGCACGATTCTTAGGTGGTTTGAGAAGGGAGATTGTAGATGTGGTGGGACTACAACACTACATGGACTTAGAGGAAATGCTTCATATGGCCGAGAAGGTGGAAAGGCAATTGAAACGGAAAAGAGGTTCAAGTATGTTTTCTTCTAATCAATCATCTTGGAAGGGTAGTAATGTTACTAAAAGAGATTATGTGAAAAAGAAGGATGAATCAAAGAAATTTGAATCTAAGAATTTTTCTAAGGGTGAATCAAGTAAGAGTTCTTCTACTTCTAAACTCACTTGTTTTAAGTGTTTGGGAAAAGGGCATATTGCTTCTCATTGTCCTAATTCCAGAACTATGGTTATGCTTGATGATGGTTCCTATGTGAGTCAAAATGAAGGGGAGGATGAAAAAATAGCCACTCCATGCCAAGATGAAGGTATTCAATATGAATCAAGTGGTGATGAATTTCTTCTCACTATGAGAGCTTAGATGAAGGTATTCAATATGAATCAAGTGGTGATGAAGTTCTTCTCACTATGAGAGCTTTGAATGTGCAAATTAAAGAGAAGGAGGAGCAAAGGCAGAATATTTTCCATACAAGATGCAAAGTCCAAGATAAGGTATGCATGCTCATAATTGATGGTAGAAGTTGTACTAATTGTGTGAGTTCTTATCTTGTAGCCAAGCTTGTGCTGCCAATGATAAAGCATCCTAATCCATATCGCTTGCAATGGTTGAATGATAGTGGTGAAATAAGGGTGAACCGGTAAGCCACAGTTAAATTTTCCATTGGAAAATATGAAGATGAGGTTCTTTGTAATGTGGTGCCAATGAATGTTGGTCATATACTTCTTGGAAGGCCATGGGAGTTTGATCGATAAGCTAATCATGAAGGAAAATCCAACAAGTATCGACTTGTTCATTATAATAAAGCTTATACTCTTGTACCTTTAACACCTCAACAAGTTTATAAAGAACAAATGAAAATGAGGGAAAAAAGGCAAAAAGAGAGTGAGCTGAAAAAGCCAAATGAGAGTGAAAAAAATGATGCAAAACAAAAAGAAATTGAGTAGTGGGAAAAACAAGAGAGAAAAGTCGAAAGCTTGTGAGAAAAAAAGCTCTTTCTTTGTGAGCATGAGAGATGTAGATAGGGTTGTGGCTTCCCATAAGCCAATTATTCTTCTCTTGTTCAATGATGTTTGTTTAACCACTAATGAGGTACCTAACAATTTTCCTTTAGAAATTGTTGGTGTTTTGAATGATTTTGTATATGTGCTATCGGAGGAAGTACCCAATGAATTGCCACTAATTTGAGGCATTGAGCATCAAATTGACTTCTTACCCAGTGCAACCATTCCTAATCGTCCAACATATCGTGCAAATCCGGAGGAAACAAAGGAGCTTCAAAGGCAAGTTGATGAGTTGTTGTCAACGGGGCAAATCCTAGAGTCTCTTAACCCTTGTGCTGTACCGGTAATTCTAATTCCTAAAAAAGATGGTACTTGGCGTATGTGCATTGATTGTAGGGCTATTAATAAGATTACCATTAAGTATCGTCATCCTATTCCTAGATTAGATGATATGCTTGATGAGTTGCATGGTGAATGCATTTTTACAAAAATTAATTTGAAATCTGGTTATCATCAAATAAGAATCAAAGAAGGTGATGAATGGAAAACAACTTTCAAAACAAAATTTGGTCTTTATAAGTGGTTAGTTATGCCCTTTGGTTTAACTAATGCCCTTAACACTTTCATGAGATTGATGAACCATGTTTTGAGGCATTTTATTGGAAAGTTTGTAGTTGCTTATTTTGATGATATTCTGATTTATAGCAAGAATTTGAGTGACCATGTGGAACATATTAGACTTGTTCTTGCTACTTTGTGTGAAGAAAAGTTGTATGCCAATCTGAAAAAGTGTACTTTTTGTGTTGAAGAAGTAATTTTTCTTGGATATGTGGTAAATTCTAATGGCTTAAGGGTTGATGAAGCAAAGATCAAGGCTATCCTTGAGTGGCCAATTCCAACAAGTGTGATTGAGGTAAGATCTTTTCATGGGCTTACTAGTTTATATATAAGGTTTGTGAAAGATTTTTCAACAAAAGCAACCCCACTTAATGAGTTAGTGAAGAAGAATGTAAAGTTTGAATGGGGTGAAACACAACAAAAAGCTTTTGAACAATTAAAGCATGATTTGATTAATTTTCCCGTTCTTGCTTTGTCGGATTTTTCTAAAACTTTTGAACTTGAATGTGATGCTTCAGGGATTGGCATAGGTGTTGTTTGCTTCAAGAAGGGCGACCACTTGCTTACTTTAGTGAAAAGTTGAATGGAGCAACTTTGAACTACCCAACCTATGACAAGGAGCTTTATGCCTTTGTGAGAGCATTGGAAACCTGGCAGCTATCTCATGCCTAAAGAGTTTGTGATACACACCGATCATGAGTCTCTTAAGTATCTCAAAGGTCAAAGGAATTTGCATAAAAGGCATGCCAAGTAGATAGCTTTCATTGAAACTTTTCCTTATGTTGTGAAGTACAAGAAAGGTAAGGAAAATATTGTGGTGGATGCCCTTTCCCGGAGGTATACACTTCTTGTTACGTTACATGCAAAAATCATGGGTTTTAAGTACATTAAAGAATTGTATGAATCTAATTCTGATTTTTCCAATGTGTTTAATGCTTGTGCAAATGGAGCTTTTAACAAGTTCTACAAAATTGATGGCTTTTTGTTTAAAGAAAATAGATTGTGTGTCCTATTATGTTCTTTAAGAGATTTGCTTGTGCGTGAGGCACACAGTAGAGGTTTAATAGGACATTTTGGCACTCCAAAAACTTTGGGCATTTTGAAAGAACATTTTTTCTGGCCTAACATGAAATGAGATGTTGAAAAGTTTGGTGCAAGTTGTGTTGTGTGCAAACAAGCAAAATCTAAGTCTCTTCCTCAAGGACTTTACATACCACTTCTTATACCTCAATCCATGGATTTTGTGCTAGGGCTGCCTAGATCTCAAAGAGGTATGGACAGTATTTTTGTTGTTGTTGATTGTTTCTCTAAAATGGCACATTTTATTCATTGTAGGAAAATTGATGATGCAAAGCATGTGGCTGATTTGTTTTTCAAAGAAGTGGTGTGTCTACATGGAGTTCCAAAAAGTATTGTGTCCGATCGTGATGTTAAATTCCTGAGCTACTTTTGGAAGACACTTTGGGGAAAGTTGGGAACAAAATTGCTCTTTTCAACTACAAGTCATCCCCAAATGGACGGCCAAACTGAAGTTACAAATAGAACCCTTGGAACACTTTTACATGCTATCATTAAAAGAATCTCAAGAGTTGGGAGGATTATCTACCTATTGCTGAATTCGCTTACAATAGAACCATGCATTCTTCTACATGTTTATCTCCTTTTGAAATTGTTTATGGTTTTAATCCACTAACTCCTTTAGATCTATCTCCTTTGCCCATAAGTGAATTTGTAAATCTAGATGGAGCTAAAAAGGCTGAGATTGTGAAAAATCTCCATGAACAAGTTCAGAAGCATTTGAAGCACAAAAATGAGCAAGTTGCTGCAAGAGTTAATCAAGGACGTAAGAAGGTTGTCTTTGAACCTGGAGAATGGGTTTGAGTTCACATGCGCAAGCAAAGATTTCCTAACAAAAGACAAACAAAGATGCATCCTAGAGCTAATGGTCCTTTTCAAGTCCTAGAGCGAATCAATGATAATGCTTACAAGCTGGACTTGCCCGGTGAGTTTGGAATAAGTAATGTTTTCAATGTTTTTGATCTTTCTCCTTTTGAAAATGATGCAGAAGACGATTCGAGGACGAATCTTTTTAAGGGAGAAGGAATTGATAGTGATCAAGTATCTAACTTCAAGAATGGTTCGAATGATAAAACTAGCAAACCTCTAGTTGGTAAGGATGATCCTTTGAAGGATATGGTTGGACCAATGACTCGCTCAAGAAGAAAGGAAATGCAAGAAGCCTTGGTTAATTTAATTACTACAAGCCTTTCAAAAAGAGTCTCCCAAAGACCTAATGGTTGAGCCTAATTTTGTGCATTTCTTGGAGGTTTTGGACCATGGGTTGACCTTGACTAATTGAGGCATGAGGGACTAATCAAGACACTCATTTTGGGGCTGAAAATCAGTTAAAAATTCATCCAAAAAATCAGCCAAGATTATTCAGCAAGCTTTGAAGACCATGAAGTCAAATCTGAATCTTTAAACTTAAGTGCATGTATGACCAAATCACTAGTCTTTAATTTCTTTGACTACCATTATTTTTAGATAGAATTTTGGGCATATTTTTAGGCAGAATTTTAGGCATATTTTAGGCAGTTACCTACTTTTTGGCCACCTTTACTACTATAAATAGGGGTTATTGCGTACCATTTTCAGTAGAGAATTTTTATTACAAACTTGTTAAGGTTTTCCTTAATTTTCTAGTCTCTTTGAGCTAGTTTAAGTCTTGCAATTCTTACTTGCTTATCAACTAAATCTTTTACATATAGTTGTGGCACCTTTGGCCTTTCTTTCTTTCCTTTTGTGATTCAAAGGTGGTAGGTGTAATATACCCACTGTTGTTGGGCTCAATTTGATAGGGGTTGGGTTGCTTGGAAGATTTCCAAATTTCTTTCTTTTGTTGTAATTCAAAGGTGTTGTGTTTCATATACTCAATGTTGTTGAGTTCATCCAAGATTAAGGCTTGGTAGAACTAGATCGTTCAAGGACGATCCATTCATTTCATGAGAATCCCTACGGGGTTCCTATCACTTTCACTTCCGGAGTAAAACACAACTCTTCCTTCTCCTTAACAACCAGAGAACCACATGAACAAACCATAGATGTGTCATTCTCATCCACATCCATGTCAAACCACAAATTTGGAGCAATAATCAACTCCACCAGTTTCATTAAACTTTCCAAATAAACTACAAAATAAGGTAATGTAAAAACCTCATTCTCTTTCACACTAGAATCAAAACCAAGTAAGATGCAAATCTTAGTCCAAGACTTAAGCTTCTCTACTATGTGATCAACCGCAACACATCAAAACATCATTGCTAAATTATTCAACCAATTTGTTAGAAATTATAGCATTTGATGATGATGTATAACATGTAAAATTGTTAGATTTTGTAATTGTACTAAAACTAGAAGCACAACTGTGCAACTGCTGTGAATTTATTCTGTCAATGAAGTTAAAGACTAGACTCAAAAAGAGTTAGAATTCTTCAAAATGTTTCAAGTTGAACTACACCAAAATCCTTATCAACACTAAACTTGTGACAATTGTGCCAAAGTCATTTGACTATTTCCAAAGTCAGCGCAAAGTACTTCAACGCCAAAGTCGTCGAGTAATCAACAATAGTGTCAAAGTCTCACAATCGCTGAAGTCAAATTTACTCAACGCCAAAGTCGTCAGGTAATCTTCATGTGCGCCAAAGTCCAAAACAAAGTTGTGAAGTGCCAAAGTGTTTGTGAAGTGCCATAGTGTTTGCTATCAGTGAATAAAAGCCTAGCACCAAAGTGTTCGCTATTAGTTGTTAAAAGACTTAGCCCAAAAGTAAGTACCATCAGAGAATAATGAACTCAGCACCAAAGTCTACTTTTAACCATCGCCAAAGTCCACGAATTTCATGCACCAAACTTTAAGGAAAGATAACATATGTGATGGCATATGGCTGACTGCAGCAGTCCACTAACTCAGTTTGGGGTTGCGAAATTAAAATAAAAATGGTGGTCCAATAAGGAGAGATTGGCTACCAGAGTAGCTTCAAGAAGATAAGTTATACATACACACACATGTGTATAAAGCTGCAAGTGTGAAAACTTCAAAGATAACTTATAAAGCAAAATAAGGAAATAAGTTATACATATACACAACATATGTATAAAGTTGCTGGTGTGAAAACTGCAGAGATAACTTATACAAATTTTTAAGAGGAAAATATGGAAGCTAGTCTAATAAGAACCAGAGAAACTCAAAGAGATAAGTTATACAAATTCAGAAGCTGCAGAGATAACTTATCTTTAGAACTCCAAGAATAAAATAAAGGAGTTGGTGCAATTAGAAGAGAGTGTGTACTAGAGAAGTTACATGACAAATTGGCGTGCAAGGAAAGTCATGCAAAAAGAGAAGTTATGTGATAAAACTGCAATTACCCAAGAACATCAGAGATATTTTTGGAGGCAGCTCAAAGTAGAAGCTTGGAAAACAAGGGATATGTTTATATAAATAGAGACACAGAGCAACTGAGGAATACACGATATCTAAGAACACATCTGAGAACACAACTGAGAACACATATCTACAACAATTCAGAGCATCAAATACATCTCTATATATATTGAGAGATAAATTAAGAGCTAGTAGTTGTAATCAATTTACATAAAAAGAAAAGTTGTATCAAAAGAAATAGAGACTCAAAAATATTGAATGAAAGATAGAGAGAGTAGTAAGTTCTTAGAACTTGAGAAGCTAGAAATCATTTTCTAGATAGCAGTTGTTCATCACTGAATAGAGTAAAGAAGTTGGTATCAATAAGTTTTGATTACTAGGTTGTATATCAGATTCAAAGATCAATAAAAGTCATTCTTTATTGATTGATATAATTTGTCTTGTTTATTAATTTCGCAATTAATTTACAAATTATATTGAGATCTTTACATTGTGAGAAAGATCTGATATTTGTATACAATCCCCCCCCCCACCCCCCCACCCCCCCACCCCCCCACCCCATCCAGTTATACAAATACTCATTTGGGAATAACAATTGGTATCAAAGCCTTCTAATATATCTATTAGACGATCAAGATGAGTATTAAAGGTTGTAATGTAAAGATTCCTCTATTAGTGAGGGAGGAGTACTTCTTATAGAAAAGAAAAGAAGGATGTATATGCATCTGAAATCTACAGATCCTTCCTACATAAAGGCGGATTGAATACAAGTTCTTGAAATCTTTTTCAATTCTTGTTCTTTAAAGTAATATAACTTGCGCAATAAAAAGAACAAGACAAATTTATAAACAATTGCTTTTATTGATTAATAGTTAATTACAAATTGTAACAATCACAAATCGATTGTCAACTTTAATTTTTTGTACTGTATATATACAAATCTATAGAATTGTACATCTTCGTGTATCTCTGTAGATTCAATTACAACTTCTGATTCTAAATCGTAATTCAGCTTCTAATCCTATTCAATAATATAATTCTCTATACAATACAAATAGTAACTATCATTTAATAAGAAACATAACTCTAGTATCTTTCTTAACCAGCTTCGTCTTCAACATAACTTCTTTGCCCATGTCGAAGTCAACTTCTAATTGAATTAGAACTTTGTACTACATCAGAGATTAATCTTCACTTTACTCTCTGATAGCTTCAACATTAGTCTCTGATCAAGTATGCTTAGTCTCCAACAACTTAAGCTTAGTCTCATATCGACCTGGCATTAGTCTCCGACAGGCTTGACTAACTTCATTAAATCTTTAATCTCTGGCAGTTAGTCCCTGATAGACTAAATTTAATCTCTGACTTTGTTGAATTCTCCGTTCTAGTAGTCTATTAGAACTAAATAAGCTAAAGTGTTTGTAGAAGGGGGGGTAGAATACAAACACTCACAACTTTTTGCTCTTTAAAATTTTTTGATAAACACGGTCGGAAATAGCTACAAGATGAGAAAAACTATAGTGAATATTAAGATGAACACATAAGCATTCAAGTTAAAATTGTTGTATTAAAACTTGATGTTTTTCTAAAAATCTATTTAATCACAAATGTGATTAATCAGCTACAATCTATAATGAATTACAGCTTCTATTTCACACTCACTAGCTTCTTATTTTCTTTGAATATTTCTCTCAAGATTTATTACAAAGCTTCTCTCTCTAGTGTCTGTATGCTTCTTTTCGTTTTGGTTGATCCGTTGGATATCCACTCTCTATGTAATGATAACTCTTTTGCATATATATTGAAGATCAGTTGTTGAACCCACCTACTTAGACGTGCTGCTTTTTCAACTTGGCCGCATATATTTCACATGAATGTCCTTTGGGAATGATGTGTCAGACTGCTAATGACTTTTGTTGCTTCTTTTTCATCCCCTGATCTTCGAGCATTTAATGATCGAGAGTTGTCATTGGATCACCAAACTTCAAGAAATATCTTTCCAGTTATATCTCTTACTTCTATGATAAGCTTCAATGATTTGCGTGTAAGATCTGATGACGAGTGTATGCAATCATAACTATCCCCTGATAACAAGCCCTGATATGGACTTGATCAGTGCTTCTGGATCCCTTGATGACAAATCCTGTTTAAAACTTGATCAGTGCTTCATGTTTCACTCAAGTTAATCTCTTGTTGTAGAGTTACCCAAGTGCTTCTTGATCCCCTAATGTTAAGACATACACCATCCACTGATGGCTTCCACCGATAAAGTTTTGAGCATTCCCCCTAATGGGTTGCCTTGTCATTGTCATGCCCTGATGAGTTCCCCTGATAGGTTGGTCTGCCATTGTCGTCCCCTGATGGGTTCCCCAGACAGGTTGGTCTGCCATTGTCGTCCCCTGATGGGTTCCCCAGACAGGTTGGTCTGCCATTGTCATCCACTGATGGGTTCCCCTGACAGGTTGGTCTGCCATTGTCATCCCCTGATGGGTTCCCCTTATTGGTTTCAATCACTGAAGCTTTGTCGATTTCGTCTGGAATGTCTGATGTGCAGAATACTCAAAAGCTTGTAAGTAACTTCAGACATTCTCTACTATACTATCAAGTCCTTTAGATGTTTTCACTGATGACTTGTATAGTGTTGTGCAGTTCATCCCCTGATGACTAAATTGATCATCATTGTATGCAAAACTTGTGCTAAAATACTAAGATTTATAGAACATCTTGAGTATTTACAGATGCACAAATATTCTCTAAACATCATCATCATTATATATCTCTGTCATAGTCTCTTACAATACAAATTAACTTACTCTCTTATAAAAACATATTACAACAATCAGAGAGTAAACTACTAGCTACAAAAACTTAAGTGTTATAAACTGACACTAACTGTACATTTGTATTTCTAAGTATTCTAAATACAATCATCATCAAATATTACAAATCTAACAACATTTATACCAGTTGAGTCTTTGTCAAGTTTAGTGGATGTTGTCATGGGAGTTTTAGAAGTTGCAACATCTTGTAAATTAAATTTCTTTAAAAGGTCTTTTACATATTTTATTTTTACTAATGAAAATTTCATCAATGGTTTGTTTAACTTGTAAACCCAAAAAAAAGTAAACTATCCCATCACGCTCATCTCATATCTACTTTACATAAGCTTAGTAAACTTAGAGCATAAGCTCTTATTAGTAAAACTAAATATAATAGCATCAACATAGATTGGAACAAGTATTATGTCACCAGCATAATTTCTATGAAATAAAGTTTTATCTATGATACCTCTAGTAATTTTATTTTCAATTAAAAGCTGAGATAAAGTATCATACCATGCTCTTGGTGCTTGTTTAAGTCCATATGATTGGAAATTTTTTGATCTTCAAAGCCAGGAGGTTGTTTGACATACACCTCTTTTTGTAGTTTTCCATTCAAAAAGACACTCTTTACATCTATCTGGTACACTTTGAAATTTGCATGAACAACATAGGTAACGAATATCCTGATTGCTTCCAATCTTGCTACTAGTGCAAAGGTGTCATCATAGTCAATCCCTTCTTCTTGTGAATAACCTTTTGCAAAAAGTCTGGCCTTATTCCTTGTCACTGTACTAGTTTCATCCAGCTTGTTTATGAAGATTCATTTAGTACCAATGATAGATTTATTCATTGGTTTTGACACTAGTCTCCAGACTGTGTTTCTCACAAACTGATTGAGCTCCTCTTGCATGACAATCACCTAATCAACATCTTGTAATGCCTACTTAACCTTTTTAGGTTCAATATTTGACATAAATAGGTATAGGCATTCATTATAAGTAACACTTATTGTTGTCACACCTTTAGTTGGATCTCCTAGAATCTGCTCCATAGGATGATCTCTTTTCCATTTTATCTATAGAGGTAATCTTCTTGAAGAAGAAGCTTCATTTGTTCCATTTCCTCCATGGTGTATAGTGCTCTCAACTTTTTGAGAAGCTCCCCCTGAATCAGTGGATATTTCTAGATTAGAGTTTGAGATATCCTCTGATTCATTATCCATTGACAGTGGATTATTTGCTGATGCAGTGCCATTATCCCCTAATACATCATTATCCTCTAATAAGGCTTCCTCAACAGATATTGAATTAGCCACTAGTAAAGTAGTGTGGTAGGGTTCAACTTCATCATCTGAAGAGTCTAGAAGATCTACTCTATCTCCATTCTCAAACCTTATGGTCTTATGTTCTCCTTCATCTTCCATTCTTGTTATCTTCTGATCATCAAATGCAACATGAATAGATTTCATTACAATGTTCAGCCTAAGGTTGTAGACTCTATATGCTTTGCTTATTATAGAGAATAACCTAAGAAAATTGTTTCATCAGCTTTAGGTTCAAATTTTCCTAAGTTTTCACCTTGACATCTTATCACAAAACATCTGTCACCAATTACATGAAGAAATTTAATAATAGATTTCCTGCCTGTCATGAGCTCATAAGGAGTCTTCTTGTGAGCTTTGTTGATCAAGGTCCAATTTTGAGTGAAGCACGCAGTAGAAATTGCTTTTGCCCAAAAATAGGTAGGCAACTTGTCTTCTTCAAGCATAGTTCTGGAAGCTTCAATTACAGTTATATTTTTCCTCTTAACTACTCCATTTTGTTGAGGGGTTCTTGGAGCAGAATATGTGTGAGATATTCCTTTGTTCGCACATAAACTTTCAACCTTGGAGATTTTGAATTATATTCCATTGTCTCTTCTTAGAACTCTAACAAACAACCTATATTCTATTTTTACTCTATCGATGTGCTCAATCACTAACTGAGTTGTTTCATCTTTGGCATACTGGAACTTGACCCATGTGTATCTGGTGAAATCATCAACAATCACCAAAGCATACATTTTCTTTGAGATAGACATAATGTTTACAGGTCCAAATAAGTTCATATGAATTAATTGTATTGGACTTGTAATTGATGATATCTCTTTACTCTTGAAAGAAGTCTTCTTTTGTTTCCCTTTTTGACAGACTCCACACAAACCATCCTGAGTGTATTCTATTTGTGGAAGTCCTTTCACTGATTCTTTCTTCACCAAGGTGTTGATTGTCTTAAAGTTAAGGTGAGAAAGCTTCTTGTGCCATAGCCAGCTTTCATCCAATGTTGCTTACTATAAAAGCATGTGGATTGATCTTTACTTGATGTTCCAAAGACAACTATGTAGAGGTTACATTTTCTAACTCCAATTAGAGTTATATTTCCATTTTTGTTGTTATTTATCAAATATTGTTCATCCTTGAAATTAACATTGTAACCTTTGTCACATAGTTGGCTAATACTAAGCAGGTTGTGTTTAAGACCATCAACTAGTGCTACACTTTCTAAGATGACATTTCCATTTATGACTTTGTCATATCCCAAAGTGTAACTTTTGCTGTCATCTCCGAAGGAAACTCTTGGACCAGCTTTCTCCTCATACTGTGTCAGCAGGATCTTATCTCCAATCATTTGTCTTGAACAACCACTATCCAAGAACCAAACTTGTTTGTCCATGCCCTGCACATAGTAAAAAAGATAAGTTAATTTTGGAACTCAAATTTGCTTGGGTCCATTTACATTTATACAGTTTAATTTAGCAGTAGTTAAAAGGTTTTTCAATTTTAGCCTTCTTTTCCACCCACTGCATAGAAGAAATTACTTTCTTCTTAGCCTTAGGTGCTTCAGATTTTACCCTTAACTTTTGAGGAGATTTCAAATAACTATTTTTAACCTTTTTAACATGCATTTGGTTCTTAACAGTTTTGTTCTTCCTATTAGAGGATAATTTTCTAACATGCAGGTTCATAGTTGCATTCTTACATTTAAAAGCAAGGTGGTTTGTGTTCCCACACTTCCAGCATTAATTCCTAGGACCATTTATGATAGGAGTATAATTGGTGTATTTGTTAATTCTCTCCTTACCATTCCCGTTCTTTTTCAGCTTATCCTCTGATAAGTGAGTTAGCTTAGAATTAGAGCTTTTGGCTCTAAATTCATTTAATTTCATTTCAAGCTTACTCACTTTTTGTTCTAGCACCCAATTCTTTGGTAATGCCCTTATGAATTTCAGATTCACATCTTTGTTGGCATAAGTCTTGCCAAAGATCCTTAACATTGATTAACCTGTTGAATCTATCAAATAAGCTTGTTAGTAACTCACCAGGTTTGCTTGTGAACAACTCATACTGTTGGATCAACAAGGATTGCTTGTTCTCCCTTACTTCCTCAGTTCCTTCACACAACACTTGTATTGTCTCCCAAACTTCTTTAGCAGACTCACAATTAATGACACTGTTGAACTTGTCATTCTCCAAACCATTATAAAGAATGGTTGTGATCTTAGCATCTTTCATGTAGTCTTCCCTTTCCAAATGAGTGAGATCACTAGGGAGTTTAGGTGCCATGTGTTCAGGAACAACTTGGCCATCTATAGTTACCATAGGATCAAACTTTAATAGATTAGGAGGTCCTTCTTCTAAGATCGAGAAAAGATCAAAATGAAAGAGTGACACAAGGAGTGCACACACAGAGTCTCGTTTACTTGATGCTCCTCAAATTTCTGTTCTTGAGGAGCAGCCAACACTCCAATCTGTACATTCCCCTACCTCTTCTCTTATTCTTGATTCTTTAGAACTTGATAGTTCAAATCTTCTTGATTTTTTTCAAGAAGAGCCAACACTCCAAGAGACTGTCACACAAGAACCATTTGTTCAAAGTACAAGTGCAGTCAATTCTCCAATACATTCCTTGGAGAGATCCCTAACCACAGAAATACAAAGGGAACCCCTTCTCCTTGGCATCACAACTAATTCTTCTTTAACCCCCTCTTCTGTAGGACAGAGTGTACATATCCAAATGAGTGAGGCTGAGAGAATAATTAGTGAGAGTCAGACTCATGATCTGGAGAAAGGAGAGACCACACAGACAAAAAAGAGTCAAGCTTTAGACAGCTTGAAAAAAGGAGAGGTAGAGCAACTGGATGTCCAACTCCAGGCAAAAGGTGAGGGACTGAGCAAGGATGAGATCCTTGAACAAAATAAAAGAGAGAAACATATATTCTCAGCAGGAGATTTTCTAAAACTTGTTGAACCCTCCACCTCCCTTGAAGCTCCAGTTTCTTCTGCTACAACACCAACTTCTCCAATAGAGGAAATTGGAGGCAGCTCACAGCCAGGGGATGCAGCATTACAACAACTTGCAGAAATGTCCAATGCTGATTTTGAAATCTTATATGGTCTTCAACAACAACAAGATCACATATCAGCATTGAAGACAAGAGTTGCAGATGAACCTGAGCTAGTTGAGATGGAAGAAGAGAATGTAGATGCTTGGTTGGATGCAAGCTATACAAATTATTTGGATGAAGCAGCTGCCCAATTAAGGCAGGATTATCTGACCAATCTGGGGTCTGGTACAGTCTCTGAAGATGTGATCAACATTGACAAGAAACATACGAAGTTCCAGCACTTCATGATCATGGGTCTCAAGGCTGCACTACAACATGTTGAAGAAAAAAAGGAGCTGGAAACTGAAAAAATTAGACAATGCTATGAAGGACATGTTAGAGTTAAATGATGATGATGATATTTAGGAAATAAATTGTGCATATGTAAATACTTAAGGTATTGTATAAACCTTAAAATCAGCACAAGTTTTGCATCCACTGATGATAATCTTATTCATCAGGGGATGGTTAATCACTTCACAAGACAAGTCGAAAAATGGAACATCTAAAGGACTTGACAAAGTGAAAAAGAATGTCTGATGCTACTTAATAACAGTCAAAGTATTCCGCACATCAGATATTTTAAACAAATTTTCGTTGATTAAGAATGGTCAGGGAAACCGATCAGGGGGAACCCATCAGGGGAACCAATCAGGGGGAACCCATCAGGGGAACCAATCAGGGGGAACCCATCAGGGGAAACTCATCAGGGGGAACCTGTCAGGGGATGACGAAGGCAGACCAACCCGTTAAGGTGAGACTTCAAGGTATGATAGTGTTAGGCTAACCCATCAGGGTAACCCGTCAGGGGAAATGCTCGATACTGTATCAGTGGAAGCCATCATTGTGTGTAGACAGTCATACATCAGTGGATCAAGAAGCACTGAGTGAAACTCAAGTGAAGGTTGAAGCCCTGATCCAGTCTGTAACAATCAGGGGATCCAGAAGCACTGATCAAGTCCATCAGGGCTGGTCATTAGTGGATGATTATGACAGCATGCACCCGTCATCAATTCTTACACGCAAATCAACATAACTTGTTAAAGAAGCAAGAGATATCAACTGGAAAGATATTTCTTGAAGTTTGTTATGGTCCAATGAGAACTCTTTTGCATTAAATGCACACAGATAAGGGGAAGAAAAAGTAGCAACAAAGCATGCAGCAGTCTGACACATAGGACAACGATGTGACATACTTGCGGCTAAGTTAAGAAAAGCAGCACGTCTCAAGCACGTGATTTCAACCACTGATCTTTACATATGAAATGGAGTCCTCATAACATATAGATCAATCCAGCAGATCAAACAAAAAGAGAGAAGCACACAATTCACAAGAGAGAAGCTTTGTAATAGATCTTGAGAGAAATATTTCAAAGAAAGTTTAGAAGCTAGTGAGTGTGAAATAGAAGCTGTAATTTCATTACAGAATTTGTAGCTGTTTAATCACATTTGTGATTAATCAGATTTTCAGAAAAACATCAAGTTTTAATACAACTATTTTAACTTGAATCTATGTGTTCATATTTTATTATTTTTCTATTCATTGTAGTTGTTTCCAATTAGTGCCAACTAAAGTTTAAAAAGAGCAAAAAGATTGTAGTGTTTGCATTCATCCCCCCCACCCCCGCCCCCCTTCTACAAACACTTGAGCTTCTTTTGTTCTAACAATTGGTATCAGAGCCTCTTAGCAGATTTCACTTGCTAAAAACGATCATAATCTATGGCCAACAAAGCTAGAAACAGTAAAGTCCCCATGTTGGAAAAGGGAAAATACTTCTTCTGGAGACAATGCATGACAGTTCATCTTAGAGCAATCGATGATGAATATTTACAGATTCTGGAAGAAGGCCCTCATGTTCCCAAGAAGCTCATTCCTCAAGAAGTTGTCAATGGAGTCACTGTTCCTGAAAAATTAGTCCCAAAGACGACTGACGAAATGACACTCGAGGAAAGAGAGAAAGTGAAAAAGGATCTCAAAGTCACAGGGATCCTATATAATGGTTTAGACGATGATATGCTGAATAGTATCATGAATCTTACAACGTCTAAATCCATATGGGATACCATACAAATCCTTTATGATGGAACAGAGGAAGTGAGGGAAAATAAATGGGATACCATACAAATCCTTTATGATGGAACAGAGGAAGTGAGGGAAAATAAGCTGCAGCTGTTGACACAACAATATGAGTGGTTCACAATGAAAAGTGGTGAAACACTCACTGAAATGTTCGACAGATTTAATAGGTTGGTAAATGACCTGAGATTATATGGGAAGGCATATACAAATAAAAATGTGAACAGGAAGTTCATGAGAACCCTTCTCATATTATGGGATCCTAAGACGACAGCCATCAGAGAATCCAAGGACATGAATCTCCTAGACTTGGATAGGCTATATGGTACTCTCAAGACATATGAAGTAGAGGTTCAGAAAATATCTGAAATGTCAGGGGATGCCAGAAAGCTTAATTCTATAGCCCTGATGGCTGCCACGGAGGACAAACTAGAAGCAAGACCAAGTGTCTTGATGAAGCAGCAACTAGAAGATGCTGAACTTGAAGGGGACAACGAAGCTGACTCCAAGGAAGATGAATATACTCCTGAAGAGTTAGAGGAGCTGGATGAAACCATGGCCTTTCTTGCAAAAAGGTTTTCCAGGCTGAAATTCTAAAAGCCTACGGGTTCCAAAAGATTTTCAGCAAGGAAGCCTAGTTGTACTAAAAACTTTATTGACAAATCTAGAATAAAGTGCTACAAGTGCAATGAGATGGCCCACTTTGCAAATGAGTGCCGCAAGGCCACAAAAGAAGGTGAATCCAGAAACAAGGAAGCTGAAATGGACTACAAGAAGAAATACTTTGACTATTGGGATTAAAAGAAAACCCAGTGAGGTTACCACATCAACTGAGGGGGAGCCAGGAGAGAGAGTGATTGGCTATAGGAGGAGATTGAAGAAGAAGAAGAAGGGAGCCACGAGTGTTACCCAACAGCATGACCAGGGCGTATCCTCTCAAAAGGATACTGCCTTTAATAAAGAATTAAATGTATTTCTAACCAATTCCTCTCAAAAGGAATTAGTTATTGAAAATAGTCCTCAACCAGGGACACAGTTGAGTGAGGCACATACACTGACCATGGACTCTGATGAAACTAACATCAGGGTCTCTGAGAGCCACTTGCAGAAATCTGACACAGTGAGTGCACACACTACTCAAGATGTTGTAGTTTAGAAGCTTCTCAATAAAATCAACATGAGTCATAAGCATTCTTCTACAGCATCTTTTGATGAATCACCTCCTCGTTTAGTGATTCAGCCAACACTCCCATCTACACCACTTCCTTCTTTCTTTGTTCCTCAAATTTCTTTAGATATTATGACACAAACATTGAGTGTCGTAGGATCAGATTCTCCACTTTCTCAATTCGTGGAGGAGCCAAAACTCCCTGACACAGTGATTGAAAGTCATCACTCTCAAATGGTTGACTCATTTTTCCTTGAAACAATCACTGATGATCAAACAGGGGACATAAATTCCAATGTATATACCACAGCAATAAGTCTTTATGTTCCCCCAATTGTAAATACTTCCTCTATAGAAACATACACTTCTCCAATTATACATACACACATTACTTCTACTCCTTCTCCTATCACTACTGTGGAACCAGAACCTGTACATACATTACTTGAACTGGCCACAGTTGCTGATCTCAAAGCCCATATGAGCCCTTCTAGGACAATTTTGAGTGAGACTGAGAGAATACTTAGTGCAGAGAGGCAAAGTCAAACCCCTGAGAGGACTTTGGCAAAAGGATAGGAAGAAAGTACTGCCTTAGTAGGCAAAAAAAAAAGGAGAGAATTCGAGTGATGCCTTAGAAGGCACAAAAAAAGGAGAGAATGAGGGAGATAAGGATGAGATCCTTGTAAATAAAGAACAGAGAGAAAATCTAGATACTTTAAATACCACTTCAAGCTCTGAAAGTGATGAAGATGATGCTCCACAAGATGATTTTTCCCAGTTCATCGGAGTTGATTTGTACTTTCAGCAGAATCAAATGTCGGATACTGTACAGTTACTAAAACAAGAACTAGCAAGGACCACTGATCCAATCTTGATCAAAGTGTTAAAATCACAGATCATGATTGGTCAGTCTGTAGATATTGAGAATAAGAAACTATACACACATTTTACAGAAAAGATCAACAATGTACAACAAGTTGTTGACTCTCTGGTCACCAGCCAGACCCTGCTCCGGATGAAGAAGCAAGCTGACAATGTAGACAAGAAGATTGCTGATCTCACTACTCAACTAACCAACATGGAAACTCTGTAGCAATCCATGGCTAACACTCTGAAGCAAGTTCTCCAAGTCACATCCCGACTCTCAACTACCACTGATGATGCTGTCAAAAAGGGGGAGAAATCTACCAGGCCATCGTCAGGGGATGTTGCTGAGAAATCTACAAGTTAACCATCAAGGGATGTGATTGCTCCTGTTCCTGCTCCTAAACCCAAGGACAAAGGCAAAGGCATCTTGATTGAGGAACCAAAGAAGAAATCCAACACTCAATCAGGGCCTAAGCTACTTAGAGATGCCATGAAGACAGCCCACTTTCCAACTCCTGTTGAAGTTGTGATTGATGGGAAAGTGGAGCTGGTCTACCCTCAAGAAAAAAAGCTCGTAGAAGCTGATGCACTCTATGCACAACAACTTCAAGAAGAAGAAGAGAGGAAAATGGAAAAGGAACAGGAGGAAGCAAAAGAGAAAAAGAGTGTCAGGCCCAGGACCTCCAGGAAACCTCAGCCAAAAAAATCTCAAAATCCCAGGGGTGCATCAGGGGATAAAATCCAAGACAAAGTTGAAGACCCTGATGCCACCAAACCCAAGTCATCTGAAGCCAAGGATCAAGCTCCTTCTCCTATTACCACAACATATGGTCCACCCACTCTAGTTGAATCCCTCAAAGAAGAAAGACGCAAAAATCTGACATTTATGTTCTCCATAAAAAGCATAGATGTCAAGTTCAACAATAAAAGGGATCAGCTGATAACAGTGCAACTGAAGAGTGGGTCGCAATTCAATGTAACAATGGACTGGTTTAGGAGAATGGATGTTGAACAGCTGGGATTAATGCTGAATATGATTTCTAAATCGTCAACAGCGAACAGAAACTTAAGGGGGATGATTGAGAAGCTGAGGAGAGCCATCAACGATGATAGGAGCCTGCCCACAGCCTTGGAAAAACCTTTGAAGCTATTTTACAAATCCACTGATGGGTAGGAGAAAAGCATTCAAATCAAAGACATTGATGGTCTCGACCTGAAGAAAGCGATGCATGTTCTAAGCCAAATTGCTTATCACAAAGATGAACATGTCATCAAGTTCAGAATCCTGCTGATTCAGAGAGTGCTCAAGGAGATTGAAGAAACCAAAGCTGATGATGGGAATGCTGCAGTAAGGAATGTGCCACCAGTGAAAGGATTCAAAGAATATCCAAAAATGATCACAAGCCCCATGGGTGTTGAGTTCAAAAACAAGAAGGGGGAGATCATTACATTCCACTGGTCACAACTTGCTGCAGCCAACATTCAAGAGATCAAATCTATCCTTGAAGCTTTGGAATCAAGCAAGAATGTAAACATTGTCAACTTCAGAAGACTTCTTCAAAAGGAGTTGGATCAGCTGCTTACTGGAGGGGAAGACAACAGACTAAGGATTCCTGATCAAAATCCAGATCAGAGAAGACAAGGCCTTGGAAGTGACTCTCAGCCAATTGAATCAAGTCATCCATTGCCCTTTGTCTCAGCCAAAAGGAAAAGGGGTCCTGATGTCTAAAAATGTACAACTTTGTTGTAATAGATATAGAAAACACTTGTACAGAAATTCTTTTATTAGTTCATTCAAAATTCTTTCTTGTATTTAATATTGGTTTTGACATCATCATCAGTGCATCTAGGAATTTATGGTAATCAAAATGATAAACATAAATAGGGGGAGATTGTTAGAGTTAAATGATGATGATGATGTTTAGGAAATAAGTTGTGCACATGTAAATACTTAAGGTATTGTATAAACCTTAAGATTAGCACAAGTTTTGCATCCACTGATGATAATCTTATTCATCAGGGGATGGTCAATCACTTCACAAGACAAGTCGAAAAATGGAACATCTACAAGACTTGACAAAGTGAAGAAGAATGTCTGATGTTACTTAATAACAGTCAAAGTATTCCGCACATTAGATATTCTAAACAAATTTTCGTTGATTAAGAATCGTTAGGGGAACCGGTCAGGGGGAACCCATCAGGGGAACCGATCAGGGGGAACCGATCAGGGGGAACCAATCAGGGGAAACTCATCAGGGGGAACCTGTCAGGGGATGACGAAGGCAGACCAACCCGTTAAGGTGAGACTTCAAGGTATGATAGTGTTAGGCTAACCCATCAGGGTAACCCGTCAGGGGAAATGCTCGATACTGTATCAATGGAAGCCATCATTGTGTGTAGACAGTCATACATCAGTGGATCAAGAAGCACTGAGTGAAACTCAAGTGAAGGTTGAAGCCCTGATCCAGTCTGTAACAATCAGGGGATCCAGAAGCACTGATCAAGTCCATCAGGGTTGGTCGTTAGTGGATGATTATGACAGCATGCACCCGTTATCAGTTCTTACACGCAAATCAACATAACTTGTTAAAGAAGCAAGAGATATCAACTGGAAAGATATTTCTTGAAGTTTGTTATGGTCCAATGAGAACTCTTTCGCATTAAATGCACACAAATAAGGGGAAGAAAAAGTAGCAACAAAGCATGCAGCAGTCTGACACATAGGACAACGATGTGACATACTTGCGGCTAAGTTGAGAAAAGCAGCACGTCTCAAGCACGTGATTTCAACCACTGATCTTTACATATGAAAAGGAGTCCTCATAACATATAGATCAATCCAACAGATCAAACAAAAAGAGAGAAGCACACAAATCACTAGAGAGAAGCTTTGTAATAGATCTCGAGAGAAATATTTCAAAGAAAGTTTAGAAGTTAGTGAGTGTGAAATAGAAGCTGTAATTTCATTACAGAATTTGTAGCTGTTTAATCACATTTGTGATTAATCAGATTTCCAGAAAAACATCAAGTTTTAATACAACTATTTTAACTTGAATCTGTGTGTTCATATTTTATTGTTTTTTTGTTCATTGTAGTTGTTTCCAATTAGTGCCAACTAAAGTTTAAAAAGAACAAAAAGATTGTAGTGTTTGCATTCATCCCCCCCCCCCCCCTCCCTCTTCTACAAACACTTAAGCTTATTTTGTTGTAATAGGACACCTTCCCCGGAGGATGCTTAATTCAATTGATTCAAGATTAAATGAGCAATCTTCCACCGAAAGGCGACTTCAAGCATTGGAATCCAACGTTCAGTCCATTATGCAGAAGCAAGACAAGTTTGATCTAGGTCTTCAACATCTCACACACCTTCTTGAAACGGCAATACGAACACTGGCTACTGCTTCCTCCAAACCTTTAGATTCTGATGTCAAAAAGGGGGAAAGTAGTCGGTTAAAATTAGAAGAAGTGGTGTCTAAAAAACTAAGCTATGCTAGCTTGATGGCTGAGTTGACAAGACTTCAAGATGCCAAGAAAGACCTTGATGCAGCTATCAAGTCAAGCATTGCAATAACAACATCAACAACAACACCACCACCACCACCACCAACAACAACAACAATAACAACAATAACAACAACAACAATAGCAACAGCTTCTCCTTCTACTGCAATAGTCTCAAGCACCAGATAAGACAAAGGCAAGGGCATTTTGGTTGAGGATTCAAAGAAGCCAAAAACTACTCAACCAGGACAGCCTAAGCTATTAGGTGATGCCATGAAGACTGCTCGCTTTCCCACTCCAGTTGAGTTAATAGTGGATGGGAAAGTAGAGTTAGTTTATCCTTAGGAGCAGAAATTAATCGAAGCTGATGCATTGCTTGCTCAGAAGTTGCAAGAGGAAGAGGAAATGGCTGCAGCAAGAGAGGAGGAGGAAGCTAAGAAAAAGGCCTTGACAATAAAAAGGACAAAAGCTCAAAAGTCTGCAAAGACTAGAAGGAGGAATTAGGAGTTGAGCAGGCTAAGAAAAGGACCAAGAGGAAGCCATTGATGAATGAATCTCGATCTAAAACTGCTTTGGTGACCTTGTTTAAACCTCGACAATCTACATCAATTCCAAGCAGTAAAATCTCCAGGATTAGAATGGTAACACTTCTGAATTAAAGGAAGCATTCAAGAAAAGTGTTGAGTTCATTAATCTGGAAAAAGATGAAAATAACAAGGAGTATCTCAAAGTCATTCAAAAGATGGAGAGACTCTGCGTTTACAAAAGCCAAGCCTGAAGATGAGATCATTCAAAGATATGGAGTGGCTGTTGTCTGTTGTTCCTGAGAATTCTATGCTAAATTTGAAATTTAGAAGTCAAATTCAAAAGGAACTTGAAGAAATAAGAAGATTAGTTACATTACCTCGGCTAGATGTTCCTCCACATGCATATGAATTATGGTATGAGAATTTTCATGGAGATGTAATTTTCTTTGATTATGAAAAACAGATCAACACGGTAAGCCAAGGAGAACTTGAAGGATTCATTGCTTTACTCAAAGAGTCGACTGATGAAAATGAGATCAAGTTCAGAAAGTTGTTGGAAGATAAAGTCAAAGAAATCAGAAGAAATAAAGGGTGAAGTTGTAGATGTTGATATTTATTTTTCAAGCCAGACTTATAGGATTTAAACTTGAGTCTTGGTGAACCTGAATTTTGGATCAAAGGTCTTAGTTCAGGTACATTTGTAGTTAGCAAATTCTTTTATTTTTTTTTCTAAGTTATTCTTGTAATTTTTTTTTTAAAGTTTTGACATCATCATCAACCTTGATTTATGTTTATCACTTTGATAATCATAAATAGGGGGAGATTGTTAGGTTTTATAACATTTGATGATGATTGTACCTAGAATACTTAGATATACAAATGTACAGTTAGTGCTAATTTATAGCATTTGGATTTTTGTAGCTGGTAGTTTACTCTCTGATTCATGTAATTTATTTTTATATAAGAGTAAGTTGATGTGTATTATAAGAGACTACCAGAACTGCATTAGAGAGTTCAACAAGTCAGAGATTATGTTTAGTCTATCGGAGACTAAGGCAAAAGTTTATCAGAGACTACAGCTTAAAGCATCAGAGACTAATCTTAAGTCGTCAGAGACTAAGTGTAAGTCATCGGAGACTAATCTTAAGTCATCAGAGACTAAGATTAAACCATCAGAGACTAAGATTAAACCATTGGAGACTAAGCTTAAGCTGTCGGAGACTAAACAGTTGATTAGTGTTTTCCTAGTGAGATGCCGAGAACTTGTAGAAAGGGGGTTGAATACAAGTTCTTTGAAAATTCTTCGATTACTTGTTCTTTAATAAACTAAATTTTTTCTTGCGGAATAAAAAGAACAAGAACACAAATCTATTTATAAACAATTGTTTTATTGATTTACAATTGAATACAAATCCTAACAATTACAATAATGT
>CM025783.1:47742383-47771061 GCA_014636745.2 Centella asiatica
GGGGGGGGGGGGGGGGGGGGGGGGGGGGGGGGGGGGGGGGGGGGGGGTTGAATACAAGTTCTTGAAATCTTTTCGAATTTCTGTTCTTCAAAGTATAATTACTTGTGGAATCTAAAGAACAAAAACAAGAACAAATTTATAAGCAATTGCTTTTATTGATGAACAATTGATTACAAATTCTAACAATCACAAACTGATTGGATCTTTATAAACATACAGCTTCTATTACAACTCTGTAAAATTAATTTCAGCTTCCAAATCTGAATCGTAATTCAGCTTCTAATCCTATTCAACATATGTTTTCTATGTACAAAAGGAATAGGTTCTCTCTGGTTGTTCTTATCCTTTTTTTCCTAACCAGCTTTGACTTTTACAACTCTTCAAATCTCCATATCAACGATGACTTCTAATCCAATTAGAAGTTTATCTTGTATCAGAGAGTAATTTTTAATTTAGTCTCTGACGGCTTCAACTTTAGTCTCTGATCAAATGTTTAGTCTTCAACAGCTTGAGCTTTAGTCTCCGATGACTTAATCTTTTAGTCTCCGATGACTTAAACTTTTAGTCTCCAATGACTTAATCTTTTAGTCTTCGATGCCTTACACTTAGTCTCTGATAACTCAAGATTAGTCTCCGATGCCTTGATATTAGTCTCTGATGCTTTAAGCTGTAGTCTCTGATGAACAATTTCTTTAGTCTCCGACTGACTAAAACATAGTCTCTGACTTGTTGAAATCTCTGATACAATTCTGATAGTTTCTTATAATACAAAGTTTAACTTACTCTTATATAAAAATAAATTACATGAATCAGAGAGTAAACTACTAGCTACAAAAATCCAAATGCTATAAATTAGCACTAACTGTACATTTGTATATCTAAGTATTCTAGGTATAATCATCATCAAATGTTATAAAACCTAACAATTTCCCCCTATTTATGATTATCAAAGTGATAAACATAAATCAAGGTTGATGATGATGTCAAAACTCAAAAATTACAAGAATAACTTAGAATCAAAAATTTAAAGAATATGCTAACTACAAACATACTTGAATTAAGATCTTTGATCTTAAACTCAGCTTCACCAAGACTCAGGTTTAAATCCTATAAGTCTAGCTTCAAAAAAAAAACAATCAACAAACAACTTCAACCTTTCTTCTTGATTTCAGCAACTTTGTCCTCTAACAACTTTCTGAACTTGATCTCATTTTCATCAGTCGACTCTTTGAGTAGAGCAATAAATCCTTCAAGTTCTCCCTAACTAATTGTACTGATCTGCTTCTCATAATCAAAGAATATTATATCACCATGAAAATTCTCATACCATAATCCATAAGCTCTCAGAGGAAGATCCAGTCGAGGTAAAGTTGTCAACCTTCTCATTTCTTCAAGTTCCTTCTGAATTTGGCTTCGAAATTCCAGGTTAAGTGCAGAATCTTCAGGAACAACAGACAACATCCACTCCATATCTTTGAAAGATCTCATCTCCAGGCTTGGCTTTTGTAAACGCAGAGTCTCTCCATCTTTTTGAATGACTTTGAGATACTCCTTGTTATTTTCATCCTTTTCTAAATTAATAGACTTAACACTCTTCTTAAAAGCCTCCTTTAATTCAGAAGTGTTAGCCATTCCAATCCTGGAGATTCTACTGCTTGGCACTGATGTAGATTGTCTTGGTTTGAAAAATGTTACCAAAGCAGCAGACTTCTTTTGAGATTCATCCATCAATGGCTTCCTTCTGGCCCTTTGCTCAGCCTGCTCAATCTCCTTATTTCTCCTTCTTGTCTGTGCAGACTTCTGAGCTTTTGACTTTTTTACAGTCATGGCCTTCTTTTTCTTAGTTTCCTCCTCCTCCCTTGCTGCAGCCATTTTCTCCTCCTCTTGTAACTTCTGAGCAAGTAATGCATCAGCTTCAATAAGTTTCTGCTCTTGAGGATAAACTAACTCTACTTTCCCATCCACTATTAATTCAACTGGAGTGGGAAAGTAAGCAGTCTTAATGGCAACCCCTAGTAGCTTAGGCTGTCCTGGTTGTGCAGATTTTGCTTTCTTTATTTCCTTAACCAGAATGCCCTTGCATTTATCTTTTTGAGTGCTTGGGACTATTGCAGTAGAAGGAGGAGTTGCTGCTGTTGTTGTTAATGTTGTTGTTGGTGCAGAAACTGTTGTTGTTGTTGTAGTAGTAGCTATGCTTGACTTGATGGCTAAATCCAGTTTTGTTTTAGCACCTTGAATTCGTTGGAATTCAGCCATCAAGATAGCATAACTTGGCTTTTCAGGCACTGCTGCTTTTGACTTTGCTACTGCTGCTACTGCTTCTGATTGTGACTGACTACTATCCCCCTTTTTGACATCAAAATCTAAGGGTTTGGAGGAAGTAGTAGCCAGTGAGGGAATTACCTGTTCCAGTAGTGTTGTAAAATGTTGAAGAGTTTGGTCGAATTTGTCTTATTTGTGCATAATGGACTGGACATTGGCCTCCAATGCTTGAAGTCGCCTTTCGGTGGATAACTGATCTTTTAATCTGGACTCTATTGAATTCAGCATCCTCCGGGGAAGGTGTACTTCATAACATCTTCGGATTTTTTCTGTCTCCAATTCCATTTTCTCTTCAATATGTTGCAATGCAGCCTTGAGACCCGTGATCATGAAGTGCTGGAACTTCGTATGTTTCTTGTCGATCTTGATCACGTCCTCAGAGACTGCACCTGACCCCAGATTGGTTAAATAGTCCTGCCTTAGCAGGGCAGCTGCATCATCTAATGAATTTGTATAGCTTGCATCCAGCCAAGCGTCTACATTTTCATCTTCGATCTCAACAAGCTCAGGTTCATCTGCTAGCCTTGTCTTCAATGCTGAAATTTGATCTTGATGTTGTTGAAGACCATAGAGCAATTCAAAGTCAGCATTGGACATTTCTGCTAGAGCTTGTAATGCTGCATCCCCTGGCTTTGAGCTTCCCTCAATTTCCTTTGTTGGCGTAATTTCTGGTGTAGCAGAGAAAATTAGGGCTTCTTCGGTGGTAGAGGTCTCAGCAGGTTTGAGAAATTCTCCTGTTGAGAATTTATTTTTCTCTCTTTGATTTTCTTCAAGGATCTCATCCTTGCTCACACCCTCACCTTTTTCCTGGAGTTGGACATTCAGCTTCTCTATCTCTCCTTTTTCCAAGCTATCTAAACCTTGACTCTCATTTGTGTGTATATCCTCTCCTTTTTCCAGGTCAGGAGCCTGACTTTGACTATTTATTCTCACATCCTCACTCATTTGGGTATTATCACTCTATCCTACAGAAATGAGGGTTAAAGGAGAATTATATGAGACTGCATGGAGAGGGGGTTCCCTTTGTATTTTTGTGGTTAGGGATCTCTCCATGGAATGTATAGGAGAACTGACTGCACTTGTATTGTGAACAAGTGGTTCTTGTGTGTCAGTCTCTTTGAGTATTGGCTCCTCTTGGAAAAGATCAAGAGAATTTGAACTATCAAGTTCTAAAGAATCAAGAATGGGAGAAGAGATAGGAGAATGTACAGTTTGGAGTGTTGGCTACTCCTCAAGAATAAAAATTTGAAGAGCATCAATATGAGTAGACTCAGTGTGTGCACTCCATGTGTCACTCTTTGTTTTACTTCTTTTCTCTCTTTGGGCTTGCCCCTTTGTTTGTACAGGGGATTGTGCAGACTCTGTACTTTAGGTTCCTGGTTGGGAACTATCTTTAATATTAGCATCCTTTTGAGAGGATGTTAATAGAGTATTGTGTTTCCTTTGAACCTCCAAAGCCTTTTGGGAGGCAATGGATTGTTTTTGGCTTAAGGTAATCACTCTCTTTCTTTTCTGAGTAGCCATCTCAGCTTCCTTCTCTCCCTCAGCCTCACTGTCACCCTCTATTATTTTTCTTTTGATGGGTAACTTTTTGGCTATCTTTGTTTTTACAACCACAGTCTTTTGAGAAACTATGGAGGGGGCTGCAGATAGTTGTAATGAATGGGTTGGAGGATCAATAGGATTTCAGGTTTGTTGCTCAAGATCCTCAAAATGTGAAGAAGTGTAAAGATTGGGAAATCTATCAATGAGAGCTTATCTCATGATAGGCGGAAAAGAAAGGGGAACCTTTACCTTTGCTGCCCGTTTCTTCACATCAGCAATTATTCTTTTACTCTGCATAACAGATGGCACAATTTGCATACTAGTAATATCTAGGTTAGGAATTAGATAATTTGCAATCATCATCAAAAACCTAGCATAGTATATTTTGTTTTTATCACTAGTTTTAAATTTAGCGATCATGTTATGCAGAATAAATAGCCCTATATTTATGTGCCTATCATACAATACACTATATGCAATTTGTTGTGTCAGTGTAGTGATGGCATCATAACCACTGCATTTTGAAGTGAATGCTTTAGTGATAATATCAAATAATAAAGACCACTCCTGCCGAAGGTGAGGTCTAGATATGGTTCCTACATATGCAATTTTTGTATCATAATGCAGGGAACGAAACATATCTATTATTTCCTCATCAGAGGTAGTATGGTCATATGCATCATGCACAGGTAAATGCAAAGCATTATTGACGATAGAATGGTCAATAGCATATGTAATATTATCATAAGTAAAGTTTACCACATGAGAGTCATCACTCTCATCCTGGATGGTAGCAGTGGACCACATGCTCGTGATTACTTCAGCAGCCTAAGCGGGAGCTTCATAGATGGCATACGTCAGTGATGATGTTTGTAGAAAATCTACAACAGGGTGAAACTGTGCTTCAAACTCATTTTTGTTCACGACCCCAGCATGGTTAGTCTTGATAAAGTCAAAGTCGCCAAACTTGAAGCACACTATCTTAGATGCCATTGATGATATCTGTGAAAAGCTTGAAGAAATTCTTCGCAAAAGGTTAAATCGCACAAATATTAGAGAGAGAGTTCTTTGAGTGAATGAAATTGCAGTTGTGTTTGAAATGTGTTTGAATACAGTATTAGAAACGTTTGCAATTCCAAAGATAGTGAACCGTTTTTGATCGTGGGTATGAGTAACTACCAATTTACCCCTTAATCAGAGATTGCCCTAGTCTCTGTCGTGTTCACTTATTAGAGACTAAGTTGAACTAGTCTCCGATGGGTTATTTTAACTAGTCAGAGACTAATTTAAAAACAACTATCGGGGACTAATTTTAACTAGTCTACGATAGGTTATTTTTAACTAGTCAGAGACTAATTAAAAACAACTATCAGAGACTAATTTTAACTAGTCTCCGATAGGTTATTTTTAACTAGTCAGAGACTAATTAAAAATAACTATCGGGGACTAATTTTAGTCTCTCACTCAAATTTCTTCAGAGACTAAATTAATACTAGTCTCTGCTTCAATGTTATTTCATTAGTTTTCCAATAATCAATTCAATGATTATTAGCTTCAAAGATTCTGTCTTTTCATAACAGCTACATCTAGAAATTAAATTCTAGCTACTAAAATTATGTCCAACAAGAATAGCTGCAATCTAGAAATTAAATTCTAGCTTCTAACAAATTTTCAAGCTTGCTTTATGAAATTTTACTCAATTTTTAGAAGCATAATTCAACATACCTAATTCATAGACTAACCTAGTAAATGTAGATTCATCTAAAGGCTTTGTGAATATGTCAGCAAGTTGTTTATCTGTTGTAACTCAGTGCAATTCAATGTTTCCTTCACTAACATGTTCTCTAATGAAGTGATATCTTATATCTATATGCTTTGTTCTTGAATGCTGTACTGGATTTAGTTATGGCTATGGCACTTGTGTTGTCACAATAAATAGGAATTTTTGATAATGTCATACCATAGTCTAGGAGTTGATTCTTGATCCACAAGATCTGAGCACAACAACTCCCAGTTGCAATGTATTCAGCTTCAGCCGTTGAGGTTGACACTGAATTTTGTTTCTTGCTAAACCAAGAAACAAGTCTGCCTCCAAGAAATTGACAGCTTCCACTTGTGTTTTTTCTGTCAAGCTTACATCCTGCATAGTCAGCATCTGAATAGCCAATTAGTTTAAAATCAGATTCTTTAGGATACCATAACCTAAGCTTTGGAGTACCCTTTAGATATCTGAGTATTGTTTTAACAACAATTAAATGTGACTCTTTTGGATCAGCTTGAAATCTTGCACACAAACATGTGGCAAATATTATATCAGGTCTACTTGCAGTTAAATATAAAAGTGAGCATATCATGCCCCTATAGCTAGTGATATCAATTTTCTTTCCCTTTGTATCCTTATCTAGCTTAGTGGCAGTAGCCATGGGTGTTTTTGCAGATGTACAATCAACCAAATCATATTTTCTTAGTAAGTCTTTAATGTATTTGGACTGACTAATGAAAATTCCATCAGTTAACTGCTTTATTTGTAATCCTAAGAAAAATGTCAATTCACCCATCATACTCATTTCATATCTAGACTACATTAATTTTGAAAATCTTTCACATAATTTTTCATTTGTAGAACCAAATATGATGTCATCCACATATATTTGCACAAGTATTAAATCAGAACCTTGTTTTCTATAAAAAAAAGTGTTTTATCTATAATACCTCTAACAAATTTATTTTCAAGTAAAAACTGAGAGAAAGTATCATACCAGGCTCTGGGTGCTTATTTTAAGCTATAAAGTGTTTTATCTAACCTGTAGACATGGTTTGGAAACTTGGGATCTACAAAACCTGGAAGTTGTTCAACATAGAACTCTTCTTCCAATTTTCCATTCAAGAAATCACTTTTCACATCCATCTTGTACACCTTGAAGTTTTTATAGGCTGAATATGCCAAGAAAATCCTTATTGCTTCAAGTCTTGCAACTGGTGCAAAGGTTTCTTCATAGTCAATTCATTCTTCTTGAGAATAACCTTTTGCTATTAGCCTTGCTTTATTCCTTGTAATTGTACCAACTTCATCCAATTTATTTCTGAAGACCCATTTGGCACCAATTATTGATCTATTCCTTGATTTGGGCACCAATCTCCAGACTTTATTTCTTGTGAATTGGTTTAATTCTTCCTGCATGGCTATAATCCAGTCAGGATCTTGAAGTGCTTCTTCAATTTTCTTTGGCTCAATTTTTGACAGAAAACTGAGATAAAGACATTCATTTTGTGTTGCACTTCTTGTCTTGACTCCTTCCTCTAAATCTCCAATGATTAAATCTGGTGTATGATCTCTCATCCAAGGTCATGCAGGTGGCAGATTTAATCTTGAAGATGAGGCTTCATTTTCTAGATTGACATTGTCCAATCTAGTTGTTGGATCAAAGACTGCTCCCCCTAAACCAGTAACTTCTTCATTATTAGCTCCTCCTGAGCTATTTGTCTCATCTTGACTAGTCTCTGGTATATTAGTTGTCTCTGATTGTACATTTGTGCTATCAGTCTCTTGTGTTTCATCAGATACTAATTCTCTAGTCTCTGATGTATTATTAGTCCTTGGTACCTCATGTACAATCATTAACTCCCCCTCACTGATTGGAGGTAAATTGTCATCTAGGAGTAATTCTTCAGTCTCTGATGAATCCATCCATGCATCCAATTCATTTTCAAAATTGAGAGGTTCATGCAATCCTTGTCCAATCATTCCTGGAATCTTGCTATCATTAAAAACAACTTGTATGGATTCCACAATGACCTTTGTTCTTAGGTTATAGACTCTATATGCCTTGCTTGATAGAGAGTAACCTAAGAAGATTGCTTCATCAGATTTGCTATCAAATTTTCCTCTTGTTTCTGATGAATCTCTCAGAACAAAGCACTTACAACCAAACACATGTAGAAACTTGAGAGTTGGTTTTCTCCCAGTCATTAACTCATAGGGTGTTTTGTTGTAAGTCTTGTTAATCAAGGATCTATTCTATGTAAAGCAAGCAGTACTAATTGCTTCTTCCCAGAAATAGGTTGGAAGCTTTGACTCTTGTAACATTGTCCTTGCTGCTTCAATAAGGGTTCTATTTTTCCTCTCAACAACTCCATTTTGTTGAGGAGTTCTAGGAGCTGAGAATTGATGTGATATCCCTTTTTTAGTGCAAAATTCATTTACTTGGGAATTTTTGAATTCTGTTCCTCTATTACTCCTTATAACCCTTACTATTTTTCCTGACTCAGTTTCTATTTTCTTGACATGATCAATAATTAACTGAGCAGCTTCATCTTTTGAGTGTAGGTATTTTACCCAAGTATACCTTCTGTGATCATCCATTATCACCAAAGCATATCTGTTTCTTAAGATTGACATCACATTCACTTGACCAAATAAATCCATATGTAACAGTTGTAAAGGGTCAGTGATTGATGTTGCTGGTTTGCTCTTGAATGACACACTTCTTTGTTTTCCTTTCTGGCATGAGTCACACAACCCTTCTTGTGTAAATTCTAATTGAGGAATGCCAGCTACCAAACCTTTTCTCACCAATTTGTTGATGTTTTTGAAATTGAAGTGGGAGAGCTTTTTGTGCCAAAGCCAACTTTCATCAGTAGAGGCTTTGCTATATAGGCATGTGATTTGATCAGTAAAAGAAACTAAATTTGCAGTGTACAAATTTCCTTTTCTTTTTCCTGTCAATATCACATTCCCAGATTCCTTGTCACACACTTGACATAGATCTTCTTTGAAGGTGACATAGAATCCTTTATCACATAGTTGACTCACACTTAACAGATTGTGCTTTAAGTCATCAACTAGTGATACTTCAGTGAAAGATGACATCACCATGCTAAACATTGCCATAGCCCTTTGTATGACCTTTGCTGTCATTTCCAAATGTTACCTTAGGGCCATTCTTTTCTTCATACTGTTTAAGCAGGGACTTATCTCCTGTCATATGTCTTGAACATCCACTGTCCAAGAACCATGATTTTTTCTTTTTGCCATGCACAGTAAGAATAACTAGTTAGAAGTTTTAGGGACCCAGATTTTCTTGGATCCTTTCTCACTAGTTTTAGAATCAAGACTTGACTCAGATGGAATTGATTGTCTTTTAGAATTTTTAACTTTTATTGGACAATCATTAGTCTTGCTTCTTAAAAGTGAGAGACTGTCAAGTTTAGCATTTTCACTATTATTGCAAAGATGGTTAGACCTTTTTACAGGTGATTTTTCTTTAATTATCTTTGTTGGTGCAGTCTCTACTATAGGAACTCTATTTTTACTCCTACAATATATACTATGTGGTTGGGATTTCCACATATGTGACATGTTTTTCTAGGAGCATCAGACATTCTAGCATAATTAGTATATTTATTGATGCCTATTTTTCCATTCCTATTCCTTCTTCCACTGCTAGACTCCACTGACTTTTCAATCTTAGACTCAGTAAGATTTTTCAATTTTTTGTTTAATTGTGTCTTTGTCATGAATCCTATATTTAATCTTTTGTTTTCACTCTTTTCAACAGTATTCACTGAATTTTGATCATTTTTTATAATTGCAGTGACATGTTGACTTTGAGTGTTGATAAATTTAGGTTCATTGACTGATGAGACAAAATTAATTCTTTTCATGAGAATTGGTTTATTAGTCATGGAATTAGCAGCTTCAACTTTTTCTATTTCTGGTTTTATTTCTAAAAACTCATCATATCCTAAACCAGATTTTTGACCAACCATTTGATTTTCTACCAAGTCAGAAAGCTTTTTAGAGGATTGATTCCATTGTTTAAACTTAGCCTGTTCATTTTCAAGTTGTTCAACTAAGTAGAATTCCCTCTTTTTCAAAGCATTTATCATGTGATGAGCTTTGTTCAATTCTGACTTGATAGTATCAAATTGTATTTGTTTCTCTTCAAGAAATCTATTTCTTTTCAAGAGTTGGTCATGTGATTCCTTTACTTTGGCATGTTCAATGGTTAATGATCTAAAGCTAACATGCAAATCAGATATATCTTTTTGTATGCTTTTTACACTAGATGTATCAATTAAATTAAGCACATTAAAATTCTGAATTGCATCACATACCTTAGTAGAATCACTTAACTCATCAGTTTGAGTCATCAAGGTAAAGTTGACAATTTATTCCTCAGAGTCACTGTCAATCCAATATTTACCTTCTGTAATCAAGGCCTTGCTCTTTGATTTGAATCTTTTGTCAGCAAGACTTGAAGAAAAGAATAGAGAGAAATTATTCACACTACCACCTATGCAACTCATGTATTCTCTGATTCCCAATTCTAATCAGACATCAGAGGATACTAAGGGAAGAACTTGTGAATGTTTGGTTGGATTGCTAGATAATGCAGCAGCACACTTCATATCAAAATATTTGATCACGCATGAATCATGTGCAGCTGAACTCACAGAATGTTTTTGAAGCATTGATCATAGAAAGAAAAACATGAAACTCCAACACTTCATAATTAATTATCTTCAAACAAAGCTCAAACAATTTTTTCATACTAGTCAACATTTACTGGTGATTTCTACCCTCCAAACATTGGGGGAGAATGATCAAGGCAGAGGAAACAAAGAGAAATTCTAACAAAGAGAGGGGGACAATTGTTAAAAATATTAACAGATTGATGGTTGGGCATTAAGGAACAGAAACAACAAAGTCATCACTGTTAAGTTCATGTACAATTATGTTTTTACATGTTTTAATTCAATTCTAAGTAATGGTGTTATAAGGTTGTGTTTTGACATCATCATCAAACCTTGATTTATGCTTATCATTGATAAACATAAATAGGGGGGATTGTTAGGAATTATAGCATTTCATGATGATGTACAAACTTAGAATTGTTAGATTTGTCATTGTACAAGTATTTGCAGTAGTGCACTATGAGAAACTACTATCAGAGATTGCAAGTAAGCATCAGAGACTACAATGAATGCATTTGGAGAGTTCAACAAAAGTCAAAGTTGGTCAAGAAAAATTAATCTACCGGAGACTAAGTGTTTACCTATTGGAGACTAAGACTTAGCCTCTCGAAGACTAAGATTTTGCCTATTGGAGACTAAAATTTAGTCTATCGGAGACTACGAGTCAGAGACTAAGAGTTGGAGACTAAAATTTAGCCTGTCGAAGACTAAAATTTTACCTCTCAGAGACTAAAAT
Organism: Centella asiatica; assembly: GCA_014636745.2. Taxonomy (NCBI): domain Eukaryota; kingdom Viridiplantae; phylum Streptophyta; class Magnoliopsida; order Apiales; family Apiaceae; genus Centella; species Centella asiatica. The sequence continues at coordinate 47,753,464 of CM025783.1, forward strand.
TTTAGCCTATCGGAGACTAAGTTTTGTACTACCACAGACTATTGTTGAAGTTATCAGAGACTAAGGCAAAGTCTCTCTATTGCATTGAAGTAGCCTTGAGAAGATTTGATCATCGCCAAACTCAACATTACTCAACGCCAAAGTCATTTGCCTATCACCAAAGTCGTCGGGCAAATCAACAACATCGCCAAACTCAAAATGACTATCGCCAAAGTCATCGAGAAATTCTCTATCGCTGAAGTCAAGTGAAACCCCAAAATTACTCATCGCCAAAGTCATTGGGTAATTTACTCTAGCGCCAAAGTGCTCGAGCATCAATGGATAAATTGTGAAGCGCCAAAATGCTCGGGCATCAGGGGATAAGTTTCTTGGCGTCAAGGGATAGGTTTTTCGTCATCAAGGGATGAATTTCTCAATACCAGAGACTATCCATCAAAAGATAAAATGATCAGAGACTAAAGATGACATATGGGATGACACATGGCTGAGTTCACAAATTCACGAACTCAAGTTTAAAGGCGGTGGAATTAAAATAAAGATGGTGGTCCAATAAGGAGAGATTGACTACCAAAGAAGTTTCAAGGAGATAACTTATACACTGTAGGTGTAAACATTGATAAAGTAAAATATGGAAATAAGTCATACTTATACACTAGCATGCGTATATAGCTGCTGATGTGAAAACTGCAGAGATAACTTATAGAAACTTGAAGGAGGAAAACATGAAAACTGGTCCAATCAAAAATCAGGAAACTCATAGAGATAAGTTATTCACTGCAGAGATAACTTATCATGGGAACCCCAAAAGGAAAATAAAGGAGTTGGTGTACTAATACACCAGAAATATTACATAACAGGTTGGCGTGCAAGGAAGGTTATGTAAAAAGAAGTTACGTAAGAGAGCTGCAATTATCAAATAATATCAGAGATATTTTTGGAGACAACTCACTGAAAAAGCTTGGAGAACAAGGGAGCTATGTGTATAAATAGAAACATGAAACAACTGAGAAAAAATAACACAGATAAAACAAGATATCACTGAGATACATATGTGGTCTATAATTATATAAATTCAATCACAATACTTTTTGCTATAACTATACTACATGGAAATTTGTAAATTTTATATATGATTTTTTTGATAAATTTGTCTTTGTTTTTCGTCAAAAGATAACACTTTGTTTTCTTTTATTTCCTTATTTTTTTAAAGATATTTTATCTTAAATATTAAATTATAACTTCTTGTGTTTGTACAAAAAATATATTTTATTTATTTTTTAAATTTTTTTGTGCCATATAATAGATAATTTATATTTGAGAATCTATAAAATACTTTAATTACAGAAAAAGTTAAAAATAGATACTTTAAGTTAATTAGCTTTATTACATAAAAATTATAGTTGTTTGCAAATTAAATTCTAGCTAATTGAATAAAAGAAAAACGATGTGGATAAGATTTTTGGTTGACTTTTTATATTTATAAAAATATTAATAAATATTTATCAATATATATTAATTTTTAAAATTATTTAATACAACTCCGCGTAACACGAAAGCAATTTAATAAAAATCTTGTATTTGACATGTACATTTCCCATCTCTAACTTTGTGTGAAATGTTTGCGGCCAAATTTGTCTTTACCATCTCTAACGAATACTAAACCTGTGGCTTTATTTTGTTCTTTCCCTTGCCAATTTCATCACGAAATCAAAGTGATCGAAGAACATGCTGCAAAAATAATTAATTTGAAGCTGCAGAAATAATTTAATTATGAAACCAAGGAAACTAACTATATGCATCAGTTGGTTTATGCTCTGCTTGGTTCTGTTTTATCCACCAGTCCCCGGCGCACAGAACCAAACACGGGCATCTCCTCCACCACCGCCGCTGCCGGAAACTACCGACCCCTTAAAACCAAAAGTCTCCATAACACCGTCAATGGCGATCGTACTCGCGTGCCTAGTAAGTGCATTCCTCATTATGGGCTGCATCTCAGTTTACGTCCGGCAGTGCACCACGCGCCACATGATGCTGCAATTCAACAGCCGCCCAAACGACAATATTAACGGACTCGCACGCGCACGCACGGCACATGGCCTCGATATCTCCACCCTAGTGGATTTTCCGACGTTCTTGTATTCCGATGTGAAGAGGCTTAAGATAGGGAAGGAAGCTCTAGAATGCGCCGTGTGCTTAAATGAGTTTGAAGATGATGAAATTCTACGTCTATTGCCCAAATGTTGCCACGTGTTCCATCCCGATTGTATTGGTAAGTGGTTATCCGCTAGGACCACGTGCCCCGTTTGCCGAGCCGACCTCGTACCCCGACCCGGTGAACTCACTTCAGCTACAATATTGCTGAGTCAAGACTCGGGAAATGATGCTAGTATTTTCAACTCGGGCATTCGTGACTCAGCAGCTTCAAATCCCAACAATGAAGGAATAATAATAGAAATACAACCGGTGGATGATCATAATCCAGATAAGACGTCAAACGATAACCGTCCGATTGGGTCAAATTCAAGTCAAAAGATTCCCCGATCTCACACTACGGGTCACTCACTGGTTCGACCAGGCGAAAATTACGATAGGTTCACGCTAAGGTTACCGGAGGGGGTACAGAGCGAGTTGCTGAATGTGAGCTTGAACAAGTACAGGAGTAGGAGTGCTGGTCAAGGCATTAAGGCTTACGAGAGATTTTATCAGGAGCACGAAACCTCTACTTCTACTGCCACTTCAATCTCTTATAATAACCGATGGGGATGGGGATTCATGCGGACGCCTCATTTTTTCTTGCGGACTCGGTCAACTCGGTCTGAGTCAAAAGTGAGTGAACAAGAAAATACGACAGGGAACATTACGCCTAGAAGATCGGTTCGGTCACCGGTTGATAAAATATTCGGTGGGACGAAAAATGACAATGACAATAATGTTGATAATGATGGGGAGCGATCATTTGACAGGCTTAGGCCGGATGGTAGTTCTTAGATTCTGTGTATGCAAACTGTATTTTAGCTTGGTGGTATGACCATTTATTTCTTGTTTTTATGTGATTTGTATATATGAATAATATACATCTACAAAAGGGTAGAGAGAAATAATAGTAGAACAGAGGTTTTAGTGTTTTACCAATTTTTGTAGAACTACATCTTTGTCTGTTTTCATATTCCGTCTTATCATGATATGAAGTCCGGGGTTGGGCTACTGGTATGACACCTGATTTATAGGTGCGTGTTTCAATTTTTGTTTTCTGTGTAAAAATTTAAATTTTAGTAGTAAAAGTCTCAAATACCCTTGGTGCACATCTACATATTTATGAACAATTTTCTATTTAATATCTGTTTCTTTTCATCTATTTCTATTTAATAGAAGGGTAAAATAGTTTTTTTAAATGATATTTATTTTCCGAATATAATAATTAGAAAACTCATTTTAAATTAAAACGATTATCATTTTGAACCAGAAAGAGGACAAATTAAGGACCACAAATTTCAAGGTGATTTATTCGTAGTCTTTGATAAACATTCAACACTACCCAAGAGAGAAAATACTGGACCGTTATAAATTTATACTAGTGAAAAGAAGCAGAAATTGATAAAGGTTTTTTTACAAATTTAAATAAACCCATTCTTTGAGAATTGTTGGACAACCAACAAATTGAACGTCTCAAACGTATAATGGAGAATAGGAGGGGCACTATAACTAAGGTAAAATTTAGGCTCACATACATTGTATTTCCTCACAGGCATAGATGAAAAACATTGCTCAAATAAATTTATTCCGCGAACAGAACACAAACTAAAGCACAACATTAGATACAAGCTAGGCACGCAAAACTGATCATTCGACATGCATTTTGCAGATAACATCCAGTATTCTAGGCATCATTAGTGTATACCACGCATAATCCCATGCAAGTATCCTCCAGTCATTACAAAAGACACCACAGACACGACGCCAGCAGGAAATACTTTCCCTGATTTCTTAAAGCGAGATCCCATTACTCCTAGAAGAGCAGCAGATATTCCAAATCCAATTGATGATGCAAAGACCGGGTTTGTGGGAAGCTGACTGTAAACGAAGTACAAAATCAAGGCAGATAGTCCCCCTGATACTAAGGACTTTTGACTACCACTCTTTACATAACCCATAACCCCGCCGAATCCAACCAAAGCAGCATAACCTAGTGTCAACTTCTGCGACATTGACATGGCCATCTTCTTGTTGTTATCCCCACTTTTATCGGACTCTCCTTCACCCTCGTTATTAGAACCCCAATTGTTGCCTCCGCCTCCGCTTTCACTGCCACCACTTGCACGGCCAGAGTTGCCACCACCGTCACTTGTGTCCGGTTCGATATCTGGCTCTTCACTTGCTGAGTTCACAGTAGCTACAATAGGAACTGTAGAATCAGGGGTGACACTAGCTTTGATTGCCCAAGTAGCACTTGCTTGCTGTTGTCGAAGAGCAGAACTTGTAACAGGCAATAACCTGCAGCCCAATCTGGTCTTCAAGAAACATACAGACGTAGAATCAGTAGAAGTTGCCAGATAAGCCACACTGCGAGGAAGGTAACACCGCCCTCGATTTGGATCTTGAATTTGGGACAGTAAAGTAGAAGACTGAGAAATAGCCGACATTCTCTCAAGTTGACCACAACAGTCACGCTTTGAGAGTAGGAAATAATAAATGAGCAAATAGTGTTCTTGAGATCAAATACCAGGAAAATATATGTTAGAGAACTAATATATGGCAACAATCTTATATAAACAAACGATGCCTTATGACCCATGCAGGATATATAACCGGAGGATCAGATTTTTATGAAACATCAATTAAATACTTGTTATTTGAAGTTTAGACATTGGAGCTATGAACAATGATTGATATCTTTAGAGTTACAGAAAAATATCTGGACCAAGGAGAGGTTCCCTCAGTCAAGCTTGTAGGCCAATGGGCGATTTAGCGTATTCAGCAGATACAGGGGAGTGAGGACAATATGACAAGTAAACATGCAAAGAGATGTAAATATTCATTGTTAACTGAAAAGTACACTCATTTAACACCGACAAGAAGATTTAGGTCATGTTTGCATACCACTGATGTGTTGGTAAAATTACCCTCTTAACTTTTTAATCATGCGTTTGGTTCGTGGTGCGATGAGAATGGGAATAATAATGAATTTGAGGAAGAAAAATTGGGTGGTGGTCTTGAAGAATAATGAGAAAATGAGGAAGTTTTAGGATGGAGAAAATAATTATTTCAGTGCTTAACTTTTACATTGTTTTGAGAAGTAACTATTTCTTACTTATTAAAAAATGACTTATATGTAACTGAATATTAGAGAGCAGTTTGTAGGTTATCCCTCTCTCCTATGTACTGGATACCACTCACTTGTAATAGCTTACATATATAGGGGTGCTGTTATATGCCCACCTTATATACACACTAAAAACACACAAATTTCCTTGATTTTCTAAATCCAACCATGTGGATGGTAAGAGAACAAAAAGAAGAGGTATTCAAATTTTCATGAATTGTAGTCATGTATAACATCGTTAATATAAGCATGCAACACACATAACATCGTTAATATAAGCATGCAACACACATAACATCGTTAATATAAGCATGCAACACACATAACATCGTTAATATAAGCATGCCACACACATAACATCGTTAATATAAGCATGCAACACATGACCATCGAATGCATTTTTATTTTATTTTGAATGTTTATAATAATAATGTTACACATCACAAAAACATATAAAAATTTGAACACACTTCTTTTTTAATACTCTTTTCATCCGTATGGTTGGATTTAACAAACACTTGAGGAAATATGTGTATTTTACTGTATATAAGCTGTGTGGATATTAACATTTTCCTGCATATATATTGGAGTATATATATATATATACACTATCTCCGTTCAGCTTCATTTGCAACCTATTTTATAACATGTGACAGCACAGATTTTAATGCATCTAAAAATCTCATATAACTAAAACATTTATAGAATATCTATAACACACTTTAAAGGTTTAACATCTTAATATGTCAAAATTGTAAAAATATTGAAAAATATTCAATCTAGCTATATTTTTATGATGTCTTATAATCTGTGCCACACGTTCAAAATTATGTTGCAAATGGAGTGGGACGAAGTGAATATATAACTTAGTTTGACCAAATGAAGGACTAGCTTTCTCTGCTTTTTCTACCAATCACCATCAGCATCTAACCTCAATACATTTTATAGAAATTTAGTCTAAAAGTGGAAGTGCGCAACACATAGCTCTAAATAACTTAAACTTTAAAGTTCAAACTACAGAAGAGTTATAATTCGTTTTAAGTTCTAACTTTCAGATCCAACATAAGTCATTATCTGACCATAATACATGGTAAAAAGCCGTGATGTCCGTCAAATTAACAAAGGGTTATCTCAAGACCATATATCTTATGCCGCAAACCATTTGTTATACTAGTCACTCGTGCAAATTCTACTTCTTTATCTCAATGAAAAATTGCAAATGATAAATTTTGAGATATGTGAGAAAATAAAAGTTGGGGAGGGATTGAGAAAAGATCCCATGATTGAGGTGTTAATTAAGAAGTTTTTTAACTACTACGGTTTCACTTGAATTGTGAAATGATAACTGTTGTTTCCACTGTTAGTTTTTGCTTCAAGTTGTTTTGTTGCACCATCCCTATTGAACCATATATTAAACTGAAATTTATTAATGTGAAAAGAACTTAATTACAAATTAAACTAATTAATACATCTTATATATAGAAGAATACTAGAAGGATAAGTCTCCATAACAAAACTAACTACTTAGATAGATAGAATTTATCATTTATCAAACACTAATTGAAGATAACTATAATGACAATGAGGAGATATCCTAATACACCCCCGCAAACTCAACGGCTTCCATGAACCAAGTTGAGTGTGAAATTAGTGAACCTTATACTTTCCTCTATCAAATGGTAGTTCAAGGACCCGACCTAGAAGCTTGCATATATGACTGTATGCAACGTGATAAGCCATATTTGTGAGAAACCATCTGATAACAACAGGTAGCCATTTAATGATGAACCAAAGGTTGGCATTTGGAAACACCATGAAATTAGCATCACCAAAAATTTCACCATCATTCCCAAATGTGTCGCAACATAACTTATTGCTTATCAAATCGATATACTGAGGCAGAGTGCTTGTGAGATAAAAATTACTTGCCAAAAGACTTGACTGATCATGTATCTTGTCACATGATAAGATCAAAGGAGTATCATGTTCAAACATACACCCACTAGATTGTACTGCAGGTACACAAGAGGAAAAACCTCTGAGAATAGACTTCACACCCTGTATAATTGAGGTGCCAATAACGTCCAAATTGACATTACGAATTTCATGAAGCTTAGAAAAAAATGCATTTACAATCTGGTCTTTGGAATAAGAACAACTTATTGGGACTGTGGCTGTTCTTCAGACATTATGGGAGGAGAAACAACTCTGTCAACAATGTGAGGGACAAAATTTTCAGTCATCTCAACAACTGATGACTCATGATGAAAGGATTGAATATGATTTGAAGTATGTTTTTGAGCCAAATCTTCATGCCCAAAAAGAAGGTCCGTCAAAGAACTAAATGAGGGCTTCATTAGATAATAATATGTGGAGATTTTTTGGAAAAGGTAGTCATCAAGACCTTCAATAATAAATTCAGTGAACTCAATTTCAGTTAATAAACCACCAGCACATTCAAGGGCGGAGAAGAGTGATTTTGCCTCATGAAGATAACTTTTCACCGACTGATTTGGTGATTTTTGCAAACATTTTAATTGACTCATGAGTGAATCAATATACCAATTTGATTCTAAAGAATCATCCCAAACATTTAATGAATCTTCATATGCAGAAGTTGGTAGACTGTATGAAAAATCATAATCAGCATCTTTGGATTCATGAGAATAGGATTCAGGATTGATCCATTTATCATAATCAAATGAACAAGATGAAAAAGAAGAGCATCGGTAAAATGTATGGGCTGCCATAGAGAAATGATTTTAAGAGTTTTTTTTTTTTTTTTGTGGGTTGGGGAATCCCAAAAAAAAAAGAAACAAATGAAAGTGAAAGTGAAGTAGTAGAAGAAGATATTATGGAGAGTGAGGCAAATAGTAGATCAAGTCTATGACACAAATGAAATGTTGATACGCCATTAAGATGAGAGGACTAGATTGAATGATCACCTGATTATTATTTTAAGGGAAACAAAACTAGCCAACAAGATATGTTCGTTATTGGGATACTAGATATGTTTCAGGGCAAAAGAATGCCGCTAGGATTGGTTTAGGCAGAAGAAAACAAAGAAAAGAAATGTAGTGCCACACAAAGCGACATATGCAGGGTAAGGAAGAAAAAGAATATGGAAATCTAAATAGCCGTTAGGCTAATTGGCTCTGATACCATATTGAAACATATATTAAATTGAAATTTATTAATGTGAAAAGAACTTAATTACAAATTAAACTAGTTAATACATCTTATATATAGAAGAATATTAGAAGAATAAGTCTCCATGACGAAACTAACTACTTAGATAGATAGAATTTATCATTTATCAAATACTAATTGAAGATAACTATAATGACAATGAGGAGATATCCTAATAATCCCATTTCGCTTCTAAACATGGGCTGCCTGATTTTTAATTTAATTTAATTTATTTTGATGACACAAAATGACCATACAGTTTTTCTAAGGTCTACATCTTTAATTAATAGAGAAAATAATAGAGATTAAGCTGCAGAAAATGGTTCCTTTATCATGTAATTATAATTATAACCGCAAAACCGGGATTTGGTCCATTATACATATAGTTTAACGAAATAACACAATAATCACATGCATTATATAATGAAAGTGGTACTCTGTATCTATCGAACCGAATCAAAATGGGTACTGAAGAACCACTGGAAACCAACTATCCGATTCAGTACGAATCATAGATTTCATTATAAGACATAAATTGAGAAAAGATACCTTCAAATTGGGAGATGGATTGAAATGGGTCCGGCGAATCGGCAGTGAGATCGAGCACAAACTGCTACTCCGATAATCCTAACGATTCTGCTGCTCTTAGTCTCTTATAAATTTCTAATACCAAACCCTAATCGTCCAGCAATTGACTTCTTTTGGTAACAGTATTCGGTAATTTGAGATGGACAATTCTGGCCCTAACACTGCTTATGTATGAAAACTACCCAAAGGGTGATAATATAAATTAAAAAATTAAAATTTGGAGAAGATAAATTAAAATTTTACCACGTAGTTTACTTCGAAAATGATTACAAATGCTATTACATTACTAAAACAATATAGAAACAATATAGAGTATAATCCATGTACCATTTTTTCGAGACGAAGTTGAAACGCATATATATGGATAGAAATATTTATTATATGTATTATCTTTTCAATTTCTTTTTATGAAAAAAAAAGAAGAATTAAGTTTGACTTCATTTTTATAATTTTAACCCTCGTGTTATGTTTGCTTTGATTTTCAAAATATGTGAGAAAATTTTAACCGTACGAATTAAAAGAATATGCAAAAATAAACTACATGTAATTTTTTGAGAGTTTTTTTGAACTTTTTTAATCATATAAAAATCAATATATTTTATTCATTAAAAATATATAAATTTTACATAATTATAAAAATTATACTATACACTATAAAATGATTTGAAAATTTCTATACTATTATATTTGTTTATACTCTTCCAATCCGTATAGTTAGACCTTTTAGATATACTATAAATTTATAAATATAAAATTAGTTGGTAGAATTTGAAATGCGAGTTATAGCTTACTTACCTTAATTCCTATATGTGTATATTATAAAATATAACTCTTAAAATTTGTTAAATCAATATATAGTATTATTAATAGAGAATCTTAAGTTCGTGCACCCCCCATTTGATTAGCATTCCATAGAGTTGATGTTATTTTCAGATGAGTAATCGTAGAAAGGGGGTTTGAATACAATTGCTAACTTTTTCTTGAATAAAACTGTTATGAACAATCTAAAATTCAAGAATAGTTATATCACTTTATTGATATGATAAAACAATTGAAACAGTAAAACAAATAATAAGATATGAATGGTAATCAACAATAAGTAATTTTATCGTCAATAATTTTAATCTTTACAACTCTTTCTGGTAGTGATTACCAGTTGCTGCCCAGAAAGTAATTTCTAGATTTTCAAGTTCTAAGAACTTACTGCTCTCCATATCTCTCACTCAATATTTTGACTCTCTATTTCTTTTAATACAACTTTTCTTTTTCTATAAATTGATTACAACTGTTATCTCTCAATTTTTATCTCAATATGTATAGAGATGTATTTGATGCTCTGAATTGTTGTATATGTGTTCTCAGTCCTAGATACCCAATCGTAAGCTAGAGTTGTTAATTTATTATCAACTGTTGCGACTCCAGCTTTTGACAGAATATCGAGTCGTCAATGGTACAAATGGACTAACAACCAATAATTTTTCCTTCATATCATTAATTAAAATAGAGTATGTTTAGTAATTATTATAATTATTGTTTCAAAAGATGCTGGCAGCGGAAAACATAACTCTCTAATACAAAACCAATACCGAAATTTGAATTCATGAGCCTTTAACAGTCAGTCCTACTGATACATCATTCCCTTACCCTTTGAACTTTCTCCTTTTTCGTGTTTAACTGAAAGGAAATTCAGGCAAGTATGAGCAATAGAATCTCAGCAAATAATATGATATAGGATAGTTGCAAGGAAAAAAGAATTTTGCAGCTAATTCTGAATTACAATTTTCAAGGCAAAGTGTATGAACAACATTAAGAGTTCAAACTATTGGATTCCCGTTACAAATGGGGAGAATCCACATTCTCAGATAGAGACAAAATTGTCAATACAATGCTTCTGAATAAAGAATACAATCCACATAATCACTTGACGTCTTTCAGTACTTTGACTTACTCGATCGCCTTAACTCCGTTCAACACTAGGGTTTACTGAGAATACTTCTTACCATTTGACAATAGTAGGCCAGAGCTATCTCAATATGGTTTGTTGTGTACATACGTATGACACTTAGTAAATATAATTACATCTACAATCTCTAGGGTTCGGTAGAATTGTTAGGTTTTATAAACATTTGATGATGATTGTTCTTAGAATACTTAGGAATTCAAATGTACAGAAAAGTGTTGGTTTGTAACACTTTAGTATTGTAGCTAGCAGTAGTATCTCTTATTTGTAAATTAGTCATTATAATAAAGAGATAGATTCATTTCATTTGTATGTACTGCTGGAATACTTGTTGAGTTTGTTCAACAAGTTGTTTTAAATTTATTAGTCCTTCGGAGATTGAATTTGGCTTGTCGGAGACTAAGGGAAAAGTCTTCTGTTCATCAGAGATTGGACTTTGCCCATCGGAGATTGAAGAATCCTTCATCGGAGATTAAAGTTTTGTTCATCAGAGATTGAAGGATTGGTCATCGAAGATTAAAGCTTACGTCATCGGGGATTGGAACTAAAGAGTCAGAGACTAATGCTGACGTCATCAGTGACTAACACAATACCTCGAAGATTAAAAGCTGACGTCACCAGCGCCTAAAGCCAAAGCATCGGAGATTACTCGAAGTGATCGGGGACTAATTAAAGAAGCCATCGGAGACTAGTCGAGGACTTAATCACTGATGGAGTTAGAGTTCAAATCAAAGAAGGAAAGTCTTCCATGCACACGTAGACTTTATTGAAGACGTAGCTGACAAGGAAACTTGTTAGAAATCTTTCAATTGGAAAGATTGTATTTGATTTGAATTAGGAAGTTAGGTTTTTGGTAACTTAGTTTTTAAGAAGCTGTAATTATAAAATTATAGGATAACAATACGAAGCTGTAGAGAATTAAAAGTGTTGTATTCTCTTAATATACAGAATAGAAGCTAACGATCAAAGCTTGTCTTGATTGTTAGAAAACTTGTAATCAATTGTTAAATCAAATAAAGACAATTGTTTATAGAGTTTTGATTGTGTTCTTTATATTCCGCAGAAAAGTTTAATTTCTTAAAGAACAAGTAATCGAAGAATTTTCAAGAACTTGTATTCAACCCCCCTTCTACAAGTTCAAGGTCATCTCACTGGGAAAACAATTGGTATCAGAGCCACTGTAATTGAATTTATTCAATTAAAACGTTCCAAGAGATGGCCAACGACGAAGCAAGCAGCTCCAACATCATGGCGTATGCGGGAAGTAGAGATGGTGGTGCCAGAATTCCAATACTTAAAAGAGAAGAATATCCAATGTGGAAACAAAAGATGTATATGCACTTGAGAGCAACAGATCCAGATTACATAGATAGGATTGAGAAGGGTCCTTATCTACCCAGGAAATTTATTCCTGCAAAAACTGTTGAAGGATCTATTGTTGCAGAACACTTTGTACTTGCTCCAGAAAGTGATTACACAAACGAAGACAAGTTACAAGTGTTAAAGGATGCTAAAGTGATGAACATACTTTATAATGGGATTGATAAAAATATGTTCACAAGCATCATAAACTGCACTACATCTAAACAAATCTGGGACACCATCAAAGTCCTGTGTGAGGGGACTGACCAAGTCCGAAAGAACAAGAGATCATTGTTGACACAACAATATGAGTTTTTTCAAGCAAAGCCTGGTGAACCTATAACATCAGTATATGATAGGTTCAACACTTTGCTCAATGACTTGAAAATACTTGGGAAGTCTTATGATAATGAGGATATAAACACCAAGTTCATGAGATCTCTCCCACCAAGTTGGGATCCAAAGACAACAGCAATAAGAGAGGCTCATGACTTGGATCTTCTCACACTGGATAGGCTCTACGGAAATTTAAAGACCTATGAACTTGAAGTAGAGCAACGACAACGCATGCATGGAAAGGATAGAGGAGCTGCGTTGATGGTTGAGACAAGTAAGTCTCAAGAGAAGCTTGATGAGGAATTTTCTGACGCTAGCTCAACTGATAATGAAGATGAACTGGATACTGATGATGACATGGAGGAATTCATGGCATTCATGGTCAAACAGTTTAAGAAATTTAGGGCTAGCAGAAAAGGAAGAAAATCATCGAGAAAACCTAACCCTAAACGAGAAGGTCAAAAAGTCACCTTTGACTTAAAGAAAATAAGATGCTACAATTGTGATGGGTTAGGGCACTTTGCCAATGAGTGCAAGAAGCCTAGATCTAATGATAGATCTAAGGATGAAAAATCAAGGAAGGACTTTGCTGACAAGAAAGCCAAATCAAAAAGCAAAGCCTTGATTACTAAGGGAAAAGATTGGATTGACAGCGACTCTGATGAAGAAGTTGTCAACTTTGCCCTAATGGCTCGTAGTGACGAGTCAAGTGATTCTACAAAGGTATGTGATGCAAATCAGAATTTTAACGTGCTTAATTTACTTGATACATCTAGCATTGAAAGCATGCAAAAAGACATATCTGATTTGCATGTCAGTTTTAGGTCTTTAACTATAGAGCATACCAATGTAAAAGAATCACGTGACAATCTCTTAAAAAGAAACAATTTTCTTGAAGAGAGATTGGCATAGTTTGATACTATCAAGTCTGATTTAAACAAAGCACATCATATGATTGATGCTTTGAAAAAGAGGGAATATTACTTAGTAGAGCAACTTGAAATTGCTCAAGCTAAGATCAAACTGTGGAATACTTCCTCTAAAAAGCTAAAAGACTTGGTAGATAGTCAAACAATGGGTCACCAATCTGGATTAGGCTATGATGCATGGATAAATAAAAATTCAGAATTAGATGACCTAATTGAAGCTGTTGAGTCCACAACTGAAAAGCCAAAAGTTGCTAGAAAAATTAACTTTGTATCTCTTGTTCATGAACCCAAATTTATTAACATTCAAGATCAACAAAACACTGAAAAAACAAGTTTCAATCAAAAGACAGTGAGTATTGTTGAGAAGAATGAAAACAAACATTTAAACATTGGGTTTATGACAAAGAAACAGTTAATAAAGAAATTGGAAACTGTTCCAATACAAAAGGCTAAAAAAGTTGTGGAATCAAACAGAAGCAAGAAAAATAGGAATGGCAAGTTAGGCATTAACAAATACACCAACTATGTTTCAATGTCTGATGCTCCTAGAAAAACATGCCATGTATGTGGTAATCCAAACCATATAGCTATGCACTGTAGGAGCAGAAATAAAATTCATATGCTTGAGACTAGTAACTCAAAGACAACAAAAGATAAATCACCTGTAAAAAGGTCAAGTAGTCTTTGCATTGAAAATAATAAATCAAAGTCAAGTAGTCTCACAAACAATGGAAGCAAGACTGTAAATTGCCCAATTAAAATCAAACATGGAAAGAGGCAATCGACTTATTCTGAGTCAAGTCTTGAATCTGCAGCTAGTGAGAAAGGACTCAAGAAGATTTGGGTCCCAAAAATCTCAAACTAGTTCTCTATACTGTGCAGGGCAAAAAGAAGAAATCATGGTACTTGGACAGTGGTTGTTCAAGGCACATGACTGGAGATAAGTCCCTGCTAAAACAGTATGAAGAGAGAAGTGGCCCAAGAGTCACTTTTGGAGATGACAGCAAAGGCCATACAAGAGGATATGGATCTGTTGAACATGGAGATGTCATCTTCACTGAGGTATCACTAGTTGATGGCTTAAAGCACAATTTACTTAGTGTGAGTCAACTGTGTGATAAGGGATTCAATGTCACTTTTAAAGAAGATCAATGTTTAGTAAGTGACAAAGAATCAGGGACTGTGATTTTGACAGGAAAAAGAAAAGGGAATTTGTACATTGCAAATCTCATTTCTTCAACTGATCAAATCACATGTCTTTATAGCAAAGCTTCAACTGATGAGAGTTGGCTTTGGCATAAGAAGCTTTCCCACCTGAACTTCAAGAATATCAATAGTCTTGTGAGGAAAGGATTGGTAGCTGGCATTCCACAATTAGAATTTACACAAGATGGATTGTGTGATGCATGCCAGAAAGGAAAGCAAAGAAGTGTATCATTCAAAAACAAGCCAGCAACATCAATCACTGACCCTTTACAACTTCTCCATATGGATTTGTTTGGTCAAGTGAATGTGATGTCTATCTTAAGGAATAGATATGCACTGGTAATTGTTGGTGATCACACAAGGTATACTTGGGTAAAATATCTTTTTGCAAAGAATGAAGCTGCTCAGTTAATTATTGATCATGTCAAGAAAATAGAAACTGAGTCAGGTAAAACAGTGAGGGTAATAAAAAGTGACAGAGGAACAGAATTCAAAAATTCCCAAGTAATTGAATTCTGCACTGAGAAAGGAATTACTCATCAATTCTCTGCACCTAGAACTCCTCAACAAAATGGAGTTGTTGAGAGGAAAAATAGAACCCTCATTGAAGCAGCAAGGACCATGTTGCAAGAGGCTAAACTTCCCACCTACTTTTGGGAGGAAGCTATAAGCACTGCATGTTTTACACAAAACAGGTCCTTGATAAACAAAGCATACAACAAAACACCTTATGAATTAATGACTGGGAGAAAACCAACTCTCAAGTTTTTACATGTGTTTGGTTGTAAGTGCTTTGTACTGAGAGATTCATCAGAGACAAGAGGAAAATTTGACAATAAGTCTGATGAAGCAATCTTCTTAGGTTATTCTCTGTCAAGCAAAGCATACAGAGTTTATAACTTAAGAACCAAGGTCATTGTGGAATCCATTCAAGTTGCATTTGATGATAGAAAGATTCCAGGAATGCTTGGTCAAGGATTGCATGAACCTCTCAGTTTTGAGAATGAATTGGATGCATGGGAATATCCAACAGAGAATGCTGAAAATCCCCAAAATAACAATGATTCCTCTTTAATTGAGGGGGAGTTGACTATTGTGCATGAAGTACCAAGGACTGATGTATTATCAGAGACTAGTGTACTGGAACAAAATGGAACACAAGTCACTGATGACATTAATTCTCCATCGGAGACTAATGATACATCAGAGACTAGTATCCCTGATGCACACACAGAGACTATTGAGATATCTAACTCAGGGGGAGTTAATAAAGAAGAGATCAATAGTTTAGGGGGAGCAAACTCTGCTCATGAAGCTGGATTGAATTTTATCAATCTAGAAAATGAAGCCTCTAGTTCAAGATCAAATCTGCCAAAAGCTAGACCATGGTTGAGAGACCACACAACAGATTTGATCATTGGAAATATTGAGGATGGTGTTAGGACTAGAAGTGCAACATAAAATGAATGTTTGTACCTCAGTTTTCTATCAAAGAATGAACCAAAGAAAATTGAGGAAGCACTTCAAGATCCTGATTGGATTATTGCCATGCAAGAAGAATTAAACCAATTTGTTAGAAACAAAGTCTGGAGACTGGTACACAAACCAAGGAACAGATCTATAGTAGGTGCCAAGTGGGTATTCAGAAACAAATTGGATGAAACTGGTACAATTACAAGGAATAAGGCAAGACTGGCTGCAAAGGGATACTCTTAAGAGGAAGGAATTGACTATGATTATACCTTTGCACCAGTGGCTAGACTTGAAGCTATCAGAATTTTTCTTGCTTTTGCAGCCTACAAGAACTTCAAAGTGTACCAGATGGATGTCAAGAGTGCTTTCCTTAATGGAAAATTGGAAGAAGAAGTCTATGTTCAACAACCCCCAGGTTTTGTAGACTCCAAATTCCCTAATCATGTTTACAGATTAGACAAAGCACTCTATGGCTTGAAACAAGCACCAAGAGCCTGGTATGATACTCTTTCTTAGTTTTTAATTGAAAATAAATTTGTAAGAGGTATCATAGATAAAACATTGTTTTATAGAATTCAAGGCTCTGATGTTATACTTGTGCAAATATATGTTGATGATATTATTTTTGGGTCTACTAATGAAAAACTGTGTGCAAAATTTTCAAAACTTATGCAGTCTAGATATGAAATGAGCATGATGAGTGAATTAACATTTTTCTTAGGATTGCAAATAAAACAGTCAACTGAGGGAATTTTCATCAGTCAATCTAAGTACATTAAGGACTTACTGAGAAAATATGATTTGGTTGATTGTACTTCTGCAAAAACACCTATGCCCACAGCCACTAAGCTAGATAAGGATTTAAAAGGAAAGAAAGTAGACATTACTAGCTATAGAGGCATGATAGGCTCACTTTTGTATCTAACTGCAAGTAGACCTGATATAATGTTTTCTACATGTCTATGTGCTAGATTTCAAGCTGACCCTAGAGAGTCACATTTGATTGCTGTAAAAAGAATACTCAGATATCTAAAGGGTACCCCAAATCTTGGATTATGGTATCCCAAAGAATCTGATTTTAAACTAATTGGTTATTCAGATGCTGATTATGCAGGGTGTAAGCTTGACAGGAAAAGCACAAGTGGAAGCTGCCAACTTCTTGGAGGCAGACTTGTTTCTTGGTTTAGCAAGAAACAAAATTCAGTTTCTACTTCAACAGCAGAAGCTGAATACAT
>CM025783.1:47786061-47801819 GCA_014636745.2 Centella asiatica
TTGTTAGGTCCCAAAGGGTAAAAATACTAGAAGGGGGGTTGAATAGTGTTTTTAAAAAATTAAGTCTTTACTTAGAAAACCTTACTGAATTAAAAGTCTTCTTGCTTATAAAAAGGTTTCTTAAGATTTTCAAAAGATTTAGCAGCGGAATTGTTTTAAGCAAGGAACCCCTTAGATTTTAAAACAAAAGTTAATGGCTTAAAAGTAGCAAAGATAGTAAGTCTTTGCTGAACAAGTTCAGCAGGACTAAAGCAAAGCACAGCAAAGCAAGGAAGCAATATAAAAGATAAGCAGGAGAAGAGATAGAATTTTTATAGTGGTTCGGAATAATCCTACTCCACTCTTCTTCTCTTTTACTTGAGAAGGCTATCACTATAATCTGTTCACACAGAACAATCAGCAAAAGGACACAGTCCAATTTACAATGGGTCACTTAGACCTCTTTAGCAGGACACTTAGTCCAATTGTCACACAGACACTTAGAAGATTTCAGAAAATCTTGCTTGCTATCTTCAAGTAGAAGGCTCCTTGGTTGAGCAGATAGATAGCACTTGTTCAAGCTTTATGATGTCTTGCTGTAGCCTTTAAGATGTCAGAGAGTTTTTGCTCAGAGGTAGTTGGTTCATTGATTGTTAGTCATAAATGAAATTTATGACTTCTATTTATACTCCTCCAAAGAATCTATCCGTTGGAAATTTGAAATATATCCGTTGGAGTGTACTGCCCTTGATGTGACTTGTACCTTTTCAGCAGTCCTTGCTTAGTTCAAAAAAGTTAGCCGTTTTTCTGTCTTCTAGTGCCTTTCAGCAGAGAATCCTAGAAGTTGACTAAGCAGGGAATAAGATAGCTTCTCTGACAATCTTCACTTTGATAAGCAAAGGATCTTGCTTACTAGTCCTTGCTTATTTCCATTCTAAGCAGGATTATACTTGTAAAATTCTTCTTCAGAATCCTTCATAGCAGGCTTATCAGTAGACTTCAATGGTGATCAAGGGTCCTTGCTTAACTACAAATTATATCCACCTAACATGTTGGATATTTTTCTAAGTCCTTTTACATTGTCTAAGCAAGGACTATATTACATCATCAATTCTTATAAATCAAACACATAAGCAAAGATAATATAAGCAGGGGTGCAACAACAAAAGTAATTTCAAACACGTCTGTAATCACAATTATCAAACTCTGCAATTTGATTTCTCTCTCAAATACTCTGCAATTTAACCTCTCTTTGAGCTTTCTTCACAAGTTTATAGATCTTTTCAATGGCGGCAAAAACAGTGTGCTTCAAGTTTGGTGAGTTCGATTTTATCAAGACTAACCATGCAGGGGTGGCTAATAAATATGATTTCGAAGCAAAATACTACCCCTTTGTGGATTTCCTAAAGAACTCTCCATTACAATACGCCATTTATGAAGCTCCCATCCAAGCTGCAGAAGTAATATCAACCATGTGGAGCACTGCAACAATCACTGATGAAAGTGATAACTCTCCACAGGTAAGTTTCAGGTATGAAAACACAGACTATACCATTACTAATACCACGGTTAATAATGCACTTCATTTACCCATAAGGGAAAACTATGACCCCTTGCCTCTGATGATGAACTTATAGGTATGTTTAAAGACTTAAACTATAATACTGATGTAAGTTCTGTTGGGACCATCACACGTCCCCATCTTAGGCCAGAGTGGTCATTGTTCTTTGACATTATAACCAAATCCTTTACTTCAAAATGCAGTGGATATGATGTCATCACCACTATTTCACAACAAATTGCATATAGTGTGTTGTATGATAGGCATATTAATTTAGGGCTTTTGATTTTGCACAATTTGATTGAAAAACTTAAAACTGGCAACAAAACTAAAATTTATTATGCTAGGTTTTTAATGATGATTGCAAATCACTTAATACCTAATCTTAATATTGCTAGTATGCAAGTTGTGCCTACAGTTTTGCAGACTAAAAGAGTAGTTAGTGATTTGAAGAAGTATGAGGCAAAGGTAAACGTAGCTCTATTCTATCCTACTGTCATGAGAAACTTTCTCAGTGACACTCTTCCAACCACATATTCTTTGCAATTCTTTGGGGATACCACACAAACACCAACTAATCTCCCAACAACTTCTAAATCACAATCCAAAGCCCCCTCCACAGTCTCCCAAAAGACTGTGGTTGCATATACCAGAACAGCCAAAAAGCTCCAAATAAAAAGAAAAACAACAGAGGGTGCTAGTGAGGCTGAGGGAGAACAAGAAGCTGAGGTGGCACCTCAGAGAAAGAAGAGACTTGTCACCCTTAGACAAAGAGAATCCATGGCCTCCCAAAAGGCCATGGAGGTTATAAGGAAAGACAGTAAACTGTCAATGTTCTCCCAAAAGGACATTGACATTGAAGAAAGTCCTCAATCAGGGACATCTGTTACAGAGTCTGCACAAGAAAAAACTAAGAGAGATCAAATACAAGAAAAGAGTGACACAAGGAGTGCACACACAGAGTCATCTATTGATGTTCCTCAAACTTTTGCCCTTGAGGAATAGCCTGTTAGAGTGTATGCCCTAGTGGCCAATTATGTAATGATTGTGACACCATGTTTATGTTATGTTTTTTGGTTAAATGATAATTACTTTTATTATGTTTTATTTACTGCGTAATATAAATGTTAACATAATAAATGTCCTTAGAAGAATGATACTAATTATATGGATTCAAGTATGTGACTTGAATATGAGATCATATAAATATGTAAAGTATCATTATTCTTAAATGTCCCTAGTCGAGTATCATTGTCAGTGGGACAACAATAATACATTGAGACTAGTATGTGGATTAACTGATGGCTATATCTCATTGGTCATAAATATATACGAGATATATTAAGTTGATTCATAGGTACATGTTAGAGAACATAGTACTGGACAGACCCACCATGAGAATTCTACATGGAGCGTTATGCTATGTGTCATAAGTAATTCTCATAGTGACAATGATGTAATGGTCCTTCGACCTGAAGTCATGACATTTCTACATAAGGAGTTATGCGTTTTGACATTATCAAAAGTCACCTTTAACCGGGTGGACGATAAAGGTGATTGTTGGATGCATAATGAGTTATGTGAGAAATGGGAATGATGTAGATGGAATTTAACCCTCCTATAAATTAGGGGTGATATCTATAGGCCTCTTGATTGAGTGAAACTATGAAATGCATGGCCATGCTCAAATAGAGATTTGTTTCATATAGTTTACTCATTGATCAAGAAAACTGAGATTAAATTATAAAGAGGATGACACATCCATGCCTTGAATTTAATCTTAGATATCATGGTTAAAAGGATTAAATTACATTGAAACATTGGTCACAAAAGGTAACGTCGAATCTATGACTTTATTATTACTTGGGTAACAGTGATGTATTACTAGATGCCGCTCACTGTTTATAATTTTATAATATGATTTAAAATTATTGCCAATGTAATAATAACCTACAGGGTCACACACATAGAACATTCGTCAAGGAGATATAATTTAAATGTCAATGATTTTAATATATATCAATAAGATTGATTTAATTAAATCATGACTTTAAATTATATATATATATATACATATATATATATATGTAATCTGTATGAAGAAGAGTCATTTGGAAGGAAATACGAATATATATTTATTTGTACATATATATTAATTAAGTGAGACTTGATTAAATATATAATGAATATAGGATTCGGATTCTAATCTCCTAATTAGATTAGGTTTTGGACTCTACTCTATAGAAGGCTATATATATATGATATATCAGCTATTCTCTTAGATATAAAAAGAGATATAGAATTTTTCTCTTGAACAACCAACGTTTTGACGTAGCCGCTCATAAGAGAGGTTAAGAGAGATAAAAGAGATACAGATTATTTACAGCTAGTACTGTTATCCTCTTTGCTCGAATCGTAAGACGGTTCGCGGGTGTTCGTGTGGATACCGTAGAGACGCTGTCCAGTTGGGTTGCGTTAAAGATTTGGAGACGATCAACACCTTCACCAAAGTTTCAGATTCGCACTTTTAATCGGTAAAATCTTGAACTATCTGTATTAAACTGTTTTGCATAGATCCTCGGGTTTGGGTTTCGTTTTTGTTTTATTTTAAACCGTATTTTTTCGCTGCGTATGATGATACGAAACCCAACACAGCCAACACTCCCTACTGTCCATTATTCTCCTGTTTCCTCTCCACTTGATTCTTCTGAAAATATAATCTTTGATCCTCTTGAACTTTCTCAAGAGGAGCCAATACTCTTAATGGCTTGGACAGAAACTAGTCAATCTCAAGAGACTAGAACAATGCTTCAAACTGTCCAAGTTCATTCTTCAGAAACTAGCCCACAAGAACCACTTGTTCAAAGTACAAGTGAAGCTAGTTCTCCTACCACCTCCATGGAGGACACCCAACCAATTTCCATTTTAAGGGTAACCCCCCTCCATGAAGACACTACTTCTCAAACCCCTCCTTTTGTAGGACAGAGTGCACAAATCCATATGAGTGAGGAAGTGAGAATAATTAGTGAGAGTCAGGCTCCTGACCTGGAAAAAGGAGAGGAAATACAAACAGAGAGTCAAGCCTTAGAGAGCTTGGAAAAAGGAGAGACTGAGAATCTGGGTGCCCAACCCCAGGAAAAAGGAGAGGGTGTGAGCAAGGATGAGATCCTTGAACAAAAGAAAAGAGAGAAATTTTCTGCAATTGAATTTTTACAACCAGTGGCTCCCTCCACCATAATCCAAACAGAAGCTCCAACTTTCTCTACATCAACAAGAGAAGTTGGAGGAAGCTCTAGTGCAGTGGCGGAAAATTTGCAAGTCATTTCAGAGATGTCAAATGCTGCATATGAAGAATTGTTAAATCTTCAACAGAGGCAAGATCATATCTCTGCATTAAAAGTAAGGATGGAAAGTGCACATGCATCCGTGGAGGAACCTGAAGAAGCCAGTAATGTTGATGAATGGCTTGATGCAAGCTTTGTCAACACTCTGGAGGATGCAGCTGCTCTCTACAGGCAGGACTATGTGACCAACATAGGGTCCACAGCAGCTGTCCCTACTCCAAAAGAAATGGTCGAAGAAATAACTAATGTGGACAGAAAGAATGCCAAGTTTCATCATTTCTTGGCTACTGGTATACAGGATGCAGTGAAAGAAATTCTGAAACAGATGGGAACAGAGACAGAAAAAATAAGGGAAAGCTATGAAGGCCACTTGTCCAGAAGGATTGTCAAGGAAATAGACTTAATGATCCAGGATAAGGTCAACAATGACAAAAAGATTAAAGCACTGGAAGCCAAAGTTGATATCCTTATCCAAAAACAAGACAACCTGGAAAAATTATTGATGAAGTGTCTACCCCAAATGGCCACCTCCTCCACCTCCAAAGATGATGATATCAAGAAGGGGGAGAGTGTTCCAATATTACCACAACAGCAATTACAACAGCCTAAATATACATATGCTGAACTCAAGGCAGCACAAGATCGTCTTGAGTCCAGACTTTTTAATCAATCAATTCCACTTCCAGCTCCAAGCCAAACTCCACTGCAAACTCCTTCTTCTACCCAACAAACTGAAGCAGGCCCAAGCACTTCCAGAGACAAAGGCAAAGGTGTTATGGTCACAGAACCAGAAATTCAACAACCAGCACAACCTACATCGATAACAGACTCCCAATCCCTTCAAGCAAGGTTCCTTCCCCTGATTCTTATCACACTTGGGACAAACACTTTCTTTTCTTTTTCCATTACTTTACAATACGTCTCTATTCAAACGACATTTATTCTTATTAGAATTGAGGCTAAGAAAATTCCCTATTCTAGGTTCTTATATAACTTGTGGACTCCCTTGAGGTCTATACCTCTTCCATATGGTGTCATCCTTCTTTCCTTTGTCACGATTATGCTTTGTGAGAACTTTAGTTCCTCGTTCTGAAATCTTATCTTTTTCAACTACAACACAAAAATCATCCAGTGCCAAAATTGCTACCTTATTATAGAGCCAAGGATTGAGTCCTTGCTCAAATCGTCTCGCCTTCCTCCGTTCGGTGTCTACTGGACGTGGAGCGAAATGGGACAGCTCAATGAACTTCGCTTCATACTTGGTTACCATCATACTACCTTGTTTTAAATTAAGGAAGTTGATTTCCATTTCATCACACATACTTAAAGGAAGATACTTTGCGAGGAATATTTCAGTGAACCTCTCCCAAGGAATCTCCCTATTGTTGTTATGAGCAGCTTGCTGAGTTAATTCTAACTACTCAACACTTTCCCACCAAAAGTTTGCTTCTCCGGTTAATAGGTATGAGGCAAAGGTGGTTCTCTGATAATTTGCAACCACATAAATCCTAAAGGCTTTTTCTACTTCTTTGATCCATTCATGGGTTGCTATTGGTCCTTCCTTCCCAGTAAATACCAGTGGTTTTAAATCCTTAAAATATTTAAAAGTAACCCTGTGTGTCGGGTTATTAGGTTGAGGACTTGGTTGAGAATTCCCAAATGCTTCTTTCAAAAGATTCACAAGGTCTTGCGTAGGGTTAGTAGTGCTATCACCAGTTTGGTTTTCTTGTTGGAAGGGCCTTTCATGTCTACTACGACTTTTCCTATTCATTTTCTATTTTAACCAACATATGTTTTTGTTAGAATCCTTTGTTTGAAATTACCCTGTTTGTATCAGCCAATTATTACGCAAGAACAGAGTGTATTACATAAAACAAGCAAAGACTATATAAACTTACATTTATTATTTATACAAGTTGTAAAATTTAGAAGTATGTCAAGTCTCCTGTCTCAGGTTGGCTTGCAAACCTAGGCAAACTATAGTTTAAGATAATATAATAAAAGCATCTTATCATCTATTAGTTTAACAAAATGTAGCTTCTTGCTCCAAGAACTATTGGGGTGTTTACCAAACCCTTTTTTTTTTTAAAATTACCTTCGGATCCTCAAATCAGATACTCCTAACTGAGTCCTGAGTAGACCCAACTTATCGTGACATCCTCAAAGGAACGAGTTAACCTTTGTTGATAATTAGAAATGGTCATTAGGGCTTCCATTGATGCCTCAGAGACTGGTGCAAAACGTTTTGTTTCTGATAATCACTGGTCAACAACCTGCATAGCCATTCTATATTGGGCTTCTACCCGACCCTTTGCATAACACCATCTTTCCAACATGTACCTATAATCATAAGCTTCCCTAACATGGCAAAAAATTTTCTCCTCCCTATCCCTTATATTTGCTTCATAATACCTAAGTTGATTTCGAAGCCTTTGTTCTATATCTATAGTTGAAACTAGTACTACAGGTGGTGGTACCAAGGTTGGAACTAGAGCAAATGGGGGTACAAAGGCTGACTTAAAAGTAGGTATGGTGAAATTGAAAGCATGAGAGTTTGTAGGAACAGGCTCTCTGTTAATGTGCGAGCTAGATGGAATGTTTAGTACAATAGTGAATGGAGAGACAATGGTGTGGCTTGTGTTGGGGTCCCCTCCCATGAATTTTCTTCCGTAGGATCATTTTCATTTTCTGACTCAAGATCATCAATAGTATGGTCGGGAATTTTAGTTTTGACTGATATAGGTTGATGTGGTAGGATATCCTCTAAGGAACACTTACATGTCTTAGCAGTTAATGAGGTATTATTAAGTAGGTGTATATCAGACATCTACAAAATCATGAAAAGTTTGGTTAGCAAAATTCTAGTAACTGCTATAATTGTATCAACAATGTAGTATTTTTTTTTGGTAAAAAGAAGATTTTATCTTATACATACTTGATAAAATGTTAAACAGATTTCTAATATTACCCATACTCATGACATCCCTACCACTTAGATTTTTAACGTTTCATTTCAGGATTGACACAACATTCTCAATTTTTTCCCCTAATTTGGCTCATAAATAATCTTTTCGGTGTTTGGCTCTAATACCAATTATGATAGCCCCTGTTTCCCCAGCCATAGACCAGTTTAATATTAACTGTTGAGACTTAGGCCCTTGGCGGTAAACTGGGTTGTCAAAAAAAAGGGTACAAAGAGCTTTCACACAAAAACCTCTTCCCTTTATAATAACAATTAAAACACAATGATTATTTCGAAAATTCTTAGCAGCGAAATAACATATCTTTTCTTGAAAACATAACAAGTTTAAACCAACTGAAAATCATATTTATGAGCCCCAGACAGTCAGATCTACTGGCACTGACACGACCTTTCTTTTCCCTTGGAACTGTCTCCTTTCTCGGGTTTAGTTGAAAGAGAATCAAGCAAATATGAGAAACAAAAGCTCAACAAGTAATGTAATATAGGACAACTATAATAAATCCGGATATGAAACTAGTTTAAAAATATCATTTTCAAAATAACATGAAAATATTAAGATCTCAACTGTTGGATTCAGATAAGGAGAATCCATCTCTTTGGATAGGAGAAATGTTGGCAATATCACGATATATTGTATGATATAGGTTGATGTAATATAGGTCTAATTGTTCCTGCTAGATCTATTTTATGATTTATAAATGATTAAAAGAAATTAGAATTATACACTACCGCTATGCTTATATAATATTTAAGTCATGCTAAGTCTACATCAGGGGATGGATCATACTTGTCAGGGGATAAGGTTTATGCTGTCAAGGTATAGCTTACAACCATCAGGGGATAGCTTTCAGTCATCAGGGGATAGCTGTCAAGGAATGAATTACTCATCAGGGGATATTTACCATTAGGGGGTATTTACCGTTAGGGGATAGACCACCCGTTAAGGGATATATTACTCATCAACGGATGCATTGCCCATTAGGGAATGACTAGCTATCAGTGGATATTACTCGTCAGGGGATGATTTGTTCATCACCAAACTTGTTGGTATTTAAACTTGACTCTTGCCAAACTCTCTTGGTTGTTAGGAGATGATTTGTTCATCGCCAAACTCGTTGGTATTTAAACTTGACTATCGCTAAACTCACTTGGTTGTTAGGAGATGATTTGTTCATTACCAAACTTGTCGGTAATCTATTTGTCTACCGCCAAACTCACTTGGCTGTCACCAAACTCATTTGTCCATTGCCAAACTCAGTTGGCCATCCCCAAACTCAGTTAGCGATCAGGGGATGAGTCTTGGTCATCAGGGGGATGACTCTCGATTATCAGGGGGTGACTCTCGGTCATCAGGGGGTGACTTTTAGTAAAGAGGGGGTGACTCTCGGTCATCAGGGGGTGGGTTTCAGAGGATATTTATCCTCTGATATCAGAGACTAACAATTTATTCATCAGAGACTAACAGTTTATTCATTGGAGACTAACATATTTTGCCCATCGGGGACTAACATGTTTTACTCATCAGTGACTAACACTTTTATTCATCAGAGACTAACAATATGAGGACTATTTCTAAGAGTATAGAGATTATCCATGCGGTTTATCTCTAATATAATTCAAGGTTTCATGCAGGTTTCTATTTAAGCTAAACTTCTAAATAATGAAAACGAATAACTTGATAAAAGCTCTTAATATTTACCTGGTAAGCTTCCGATACTACAGAATAAGCTATAGGAATATTATCTTAGGTTTAAGGAGTTTATGTGTTTGAGAGAGTGTTGTGAAGAAAATGAGTAGCAGAGGTTTCCTTTTATAGGCACTTAGGAAATGAAAATATCTAAGATATTTCTCACTTAGATTAACATCGGACTTGAAATCTACTAAATTACTACAATAGGCTTACAATTACGACTATAGGTAAGTATGAGAAGTATGAGTTACTAATATGTGTCAGACGGTGGTACAAACTACTATTGACTCAACCTTTAATATGCTTACTCATCGAGAAAGGATTCAACATTTGTAACGCCTCATCATATGGGGTAACTTATTCAGCCTTCTCCCCGTAATTGTACTATCACATAAATTAATTTCGATAATATCTTATACTAAGAATTAATTTCATATTACCACATAGTAATTACTCAACTATTAGTAATTACTCAATTATCCTTCCTGTAATATTAGTATCACATAAATTAATTCCGGTAGTATCTTACACCAGAAATTAATTTAATAATAGTAGTGATAATACTAAAAATTATTTCTTTTGGTATTTATGAAGAATAATTTCTTATACACATAAATAAATTTGACCAAAATTTATTTATTAGTAGTCTTAATGTTATAATAGTAATTACCTAAATCTCAGGTATTACATTAGATTTAATCCCGCATGAATTATTTTTTCTGATCACCATTGTTGTTGTCGTTAAACCCTCTCTCTTTAATTGCAAGCTTATGTTTTAGGAGAAATAATCTTGATAACCCCTTTTTCTCCGGTTACACATATTTATTTATTATTATTTTTCCTTTTTCAGCCGCTAACTTTATCTATATACTGATCTTTACTGAACTTTAGCATGACGTGATCCATTTACATAGGGAATGGATTATTCCTTTTGATGATTTTAATATTATGAATTTTTGATTGACATTTGTAGCATACATAGCAAAAACTTGAAGTACTGTGTTGTGGTGTCATAAATGTATGTGCTTGTACTAATTAATTGATTGATCCTACTTGTCATATATCACTGTTATTATAGTTATTATAGTTATTCATGCATTCATACACACATCATGTGGTGTAGCTAATCTTTTGTTTTCCCCTTTTGATTTGATTGTATTTGGTCGAGATTTTCAGAACCCGAAAATTAAAAATAGGTTTTGTTGTATGGATAATAAATTCATATGATAATTAATACTTATTATGTATGAATGTTTAATTTACATTCGGTATGAATAATGAATTCATATCTTAAATGAAAGTTTTTATGGCGATTTGATGTCCAAAAGGTTATAAATATATTTTTGAACTCAAATCTTTAATTGATAATTTTATCCAAATACTAACAAAAATAAGTGTAATTTATCACATGAGGAAGGCAAACAATACACAGGTGAGCTACAGTGTCTTTTTTTTTTTTGAACCAAGGACTGCAATGAGGCAAGCGATATAATTATAATATATCAGGGTTGAGTTGCACGTGACCCGTCAACTAGTAAATCAACTCCAACAGTACACTAGATTGTGGGATATGATAGATGACTGACTGATTTTTTGTAGCTATAGCACCGGCCTTTCAAACAAATCATTTCATTCTAAACCTTGTTATTGCCTAATACAGCTAACGACTGAGAACTACTCTCAAATAATCCAACTGCTCTTGTTGTTTGGCAAGTGATATAAATATATCATTAGGACTACAGCCCTAGCCCCACTTCCATAAATTTTCTATACAGTCAACCACCCATATAAAATCTAGGTTCACTTTTAAGAGCAACTGTCCTTCTCGAAGAGCAACCCAACCTTTTAACTTCTACTTTAAAGCTAAAGAGGTAAGAGCACTATATTTAAGTCCTGCTCTTTCTTGTACTATTCTGTTCCTTTGTTCATGCCATATTTTTAAAAATACTTATTTATTCACTTCCAAAAGTATGATTTAAAGCATGCTTTTAACATCAGGAGTTATTGTCATTTATTCTAAAAAGGCTATCCAAGATGAGAGTAAGAAATGCCGATGACCACCTAGGAAACAAACTATTAACTTCCAAATATTTCTTTTTATCAGTAGTTAAAACATCATGCTTGTGTCTTTGACAACCCGAGTTCTTGTAGTCTATCAGTGTCCATAAGAATAAGAAGATAATAAGAAATGATACACATTGCAGAAAAGATGATGGGAGTTGACCTATGTATGGTTATCTATTCATAACACAACCCATTAAAGAATGAAGAAGTCACCACTGTATCTGAGACAAGTTCTAACTTAGTCTTCATCAACATGAAACTAGTCTCTGACAGTATAAATTAGTCGCCGAGAGATTTACAACTTAGTCTCTGACAGTGTAGAAAATTAGTCTCTGAGGAACAAATTTTGTTGGTCTCAGATGAACAAAATTTTGTTAGTCTCTAATGATCAATTTTTGTTAGTCTTCGATGAGCAAATTTTTGTTAGTCTTTGATGAGAAAATTTTCTTAGTCTCCAAGAGATAAAAATACTAGCCTCCGATAAGTTTGGCGCTGACTTATTGAGTTTGACGCTGAACAAATTATCCACCGATAAGTTTGGCAATGAATTATTGAGTTTGGTGTTGAACAAATTATCCTCAGATGAGTTTGGCACTGACTTATGAGTTTGGCGATATCCGAGAGACTTTGGCGGTAGTCAAATAGATTACCGACAAGTTTGGTGATGAAAAAATTCATCCCCTGATGACTGAGGACCATCCCCTGATGGTCGAGGGTCATACCCTGACGGGTGAACCATCCACTGATGACCATGTCCTGACGGCCATGCACATCCCCTGATGGCCGAGAGTCATCCCCTGACAGGTAATTTATCCACTGATAACAAGTTACCCCCTGACAGGTAAATTATCTGATGGCTGATTTATCTCCCGATGGTAATTCTTAGTCTCTGATGAACACTTTTATCCTTCAACGATTATCCACTGATGCACAGTCTATCTTTAAAGTATAAAATACTTTTTTTTCTTTAATTATTTTAAGATAATATTAATTAACTGTTAAACCTCGACAGTTCAAATGTCAAATTAAAACGTTAAAATATATATAAGGGCATCGCATATGCACATTTTCATATCTATATCCAAGGCATAAATTTCTCATGTTATGTCAATGTACATGTTTTACAAAGCCTTTCGCTCACAACTGTTTTGAGTTAAATTAGCTAAGGACCAAGGCAAGTATATACTCACTCTACTTTCTTTCAATTAATACATATGATCATTCTTTTGATATACGTAATGTAACCTAGATGTTATTATGTCAATATTCATAATTCAATTTCTTCAAGTTAAGTAACGCATGATCTCTTGATCCGATATACGTGAAAATGTTGTACTAGAATCAAGCATTCTTTTGGTGGATGTTAGCTATTCAAATTCGCTAACACGCCAAGGTAAATCCTATACGGATAGAAAAAGGCTTAATTGTTCTCACCCCATACTTGTAAAGTATATTTGTGTGGGTAACCAAAGGCTAGTGGGATGCATCTGCTTGGCAACCCGGGCCTTAGAATGATAGGGAACGAAAATCGTCGCAGATAAAAAATTTCTACTCTGACTACGATGTCATTATGATGAAGTCAGACGGTGGTCAGGCTGGCCAACTGATATACTGTTTGATACGAAGTTCTGAAGGGCACGTGCACCAAAAGGATATGGTTATAAGGCGCATGTGAAATTATTTTTTACTATTTGAAGTAAAGGGTCAAATCCCTCGCTATCATTCAGGGACCCTAAAATCTATTTTTTTTCTCCAAGTTATTAAGAGGTGTTGACATTGTTTTTGTCCAACCTCATAAACACTTAAGCCCAATAAATTATCCATCGTTTAAAGCTCACCCAATACTTGATTATATACTTGCGACCATAAATTGTTCATGTTGTTATTATCAAATATTTTACAGGATAAGGCAAGAAGGTCGAGCCGTCTGATAAAGGCAAGGCGAGAATGACATGATGAACAATTCTTGATCACCCTCTTATGGATGGCATTTAGGGGAAGAGTGAAGCGTGAGGCGATTATTGAAATGTTTAGATTGTAAGGCCTGTGCAAGCCCCTCATAGACTTCCGCTATTAGAATTTTATTTTTGGGATGAATGTAATAGAGATTACTATTTATTTCTCTTATTTAATGATATGCACGCTTGGATGTTATTACTTTTCTTTTGTCAATTATTGATGGTGCCCGAATACCGGTATGGGATTTTCGGACTAGCCATAGTTGGTATCAGAGCCTAAGCACCGGTTATGAGACCATGGTCTCTATTGGAGAGTAAAACGCTTTAGAGTCTCAAGGAGGAATGAAGGAACCGTAAGACATAAGGATAAGAAAAATAGGATGCGAGGAAGAATAGATGGACGATGAGCATCAAGTAGACTCTCCCCATTCCCAAGCTAGAAAATTTTAGGGGATATAAACTTTTAAGTTAAAGGCCTAAGTAAAATATATTGCAAACCATACATTGCATTAGTGTTAGATATAAATGGTGATGATGATAATTATATAATAAAGAAATAAATGTGCATCTATAACTACTCAAGGTAATCTACAAACCTTAGTATATGTGCACAAGTTTTGCATCCACTGTTGGACAAACCAGTCATCAGAGGATAGATGATTACACTATGCGAGTCATCAGTGATAACTTCAACGGAATCGATAGTGTCAAGAAATGACTGTTGTTACTTAAAAGAAGATGAGTATTCTGCATGACAGACATCCAGGCAAAGCCAACAAAGTATCAGTGATCAAGAGAACATGTATTTTTTGAAGGGCATCAGTGAAAAGAACCCATCAGGGGAAGCCTAAAATACTATGTCAAGGGATGACCTCGCCAGGGGAACCTGTGACAGCCCTAAATATCTAACCATAGACCAGCGTCATCAGTTTAATAATAATTGTTCAGACTTAGGCCTTTCGGTGGAAAATTGGGTTGCCAAAGGGGGAATACAAAGAGATATCACAGAAAAACCTCTTTTCTTTATAATAATAATTGAAAGTGAAGTATACACAATAATTATTATAAACGTTATTTTGAAAGTTCTTAGCAGTGGAATAACATATCTTTTGCTTGAAAACAAAACAAGACCAAACGAACCAAAAATCCTATTTATGAGCCCCGGACTGCCAGATCTACTGGTACTGACATGACCTTTCTTTACCCTTAGAACCTTCTTCTTTCTTGGGTTGAATTGAAAGAGAATCAAGCAAGTATGAGCAGCAAGAGCTCAACAAGTAATATAATATAGGACATTTAAAATAAATTGGGATATGAAATTAGTTCAAAATATCATAAAATATCGAGAAAATACTAATATCTCAACTGTCAAACCTAGATGGGGAGGATCCATAACTTTAGATAGAAGAAATATTGGCAATATCATGCCACTGAAATGAAGAAATAAGGAATCCACATAAGTCCTCGGACGTCTATCAGTACTATGACTTACTTGATCGTCTCACTTATGACGTCTTTCAGTACTATGACTTACTCTTGATCGTCAATTCTGTTCGACACAAGGGCTTACTGAGAATATCAATTACCACATGACAATAGCAGGCTAATTGTTAGTGCAATATTAGCACAAGCGTTTGTAGAAAGGGGGGGGGGGGGTTGAATACAAACACCTGAAACTTTTCGCACTTAAAAACTTTATATGGCTTATTGAAAACAGTCGAACAACCAGAAAAACTATATGGAATGAACACACAGATTCAAGTTAAAATAGTTATATTATAACTCGAGGTTTTTCTGGAAATCTGTATAATCATAAATGTGATTTACAGCTACAAATTCTGTGAATAAAGTTCACAGCTTCTCACACTCACTAGCTTCTAATATTCTTTGAAATATCTCTCTCAAGATCTATTGCAAAGCTTCTCTCTAGTGTTTTGTGCTTCAGTGCTTGTTTGATCTGTTGGATGGATTCAATCAATCATTATTTGTGTAATGAGAGCTCCGTTGCTTATATATTAATCAGTGGGTTGAAATCACGTTCTTGTGACGTGCTTCTCTTCTCAACTTAGCCGCAAGTATGTCACATCTAAACTTTATGTGTCAGACTGCTACAAACTTTGTTGCTGCTTTTCTTCCCCTGATCTGTGTGCATTTAATGCGTGAGAGTTCTCATTGGACC
>CM025783.1:47801829-47829301 GCA_014636745.2 Centella asiatica
TTAAATACAAACACCTGAAACTTTTCGCACTTAAAAACTTTATATGGCTTATTGAAAACAGTCGAACAACCAGAAAAACTATATGGAATGAACACACAGATTCAAGTTAAAATAGTTATATTATAACTCGAGGTTTTTCTGGAAATCTGTATAATCACAAATGTGATTTACAGCTACAAATTCTGTGAATAAAGTTCACAGCTTCTCACACTCCCTAGCTTCTAATATTCTTTGAAATATCTCTCTCAAGATCTATTGCAAAGCTTCTCTCTAGTGTTTTGTGCTTCGGTGCTTGTTTGATCTGTTGGATGGATTCAATCAATTGTTATTTGTGTAATGAGAGCTCCGTTGCTTATATATTAATCAGTGGGTTGAAATCACGTTCTTGTGACGTGCTTCTCTTCTCAACTTAGCCGCAAGTATGTCACATCTAAACTTTGTATGTCAGACTGCTACAAACTTTGTTGCTGCTTTTTTTCCCCTGATCTGTGTGCATTTAATGCGTGAGAGTTCTCATTGGACCATTAACAAACTTCAAGAAATATCTTTGCAGTTAATATTTCTTGCTTCTGTAACACGTTACGTTGATTTCCGTGTAAGAACTGATGACGGATGTATGCTGTCACAACGATCCACTGACTGCTAGCCCTGACGGACTTTGATCAGTGCTTCTGGATCCCCTGATGGTTATTGACTGGATCAGGGCTTCGTCCTTCACTTGAGTTATACTCAGTGCTTCTTGACCCTGATGGTTATAGCTGACGGCATACACTGATAGCTTCCACTGATGTCATGTTGGTCATTCTCCCTGATAGGTTACCCTGATGGGTTTGCCTGACACTGATATGTCCCGAAGTGTTTCACTGACGGATTGGTCTGCCCTCGTCATACCCTGACAGGTTCCCCTGACAGGTTCCCCCTGATGGGTTCCCCTGATGGGTTCCCCCTGATGGGTTCCCCTGATGGGTTCCCACTGATGGGTTCCCCTGATGGTACTTAATCAACGTAACTTTGATTTAGAACTTCTGATGTGCGGAATACTTTGTTTGCTTACAAGTAGCATCAGACATTCTCCTTCACTTTGTCAAGTCCTTTGAATGTTCCTATTTTCTGACTTGTCTTGTGAAGTTTATTAACTATCCACTGATGAATAAACTTATCATCAGTGGATGCAAAACTTGTGCTGATCTTAAGGTTTATAAAATACCTCAAGTATTTACAGTTGCACAATTTATTACATAATCATCATCATCATTATTTTATCTCTAACACCAATGCTATTTCATTATGGTTTGCTATGTACATACGTATGACATTTAATAGTAGACTTAATTACATCTACATTCTCATGGGCCCAACGGAATAAAGTATCCCATTCTCATATCCGGGTTGATTCCCCTACTTATAGTAAAGTCCTTATAGTGGATAATATTTTGACACATCAGTGGAATTTACCAAGGTGACCACATAACATCCTTGTAATTTTAGTGAGGGTCTTGACATCAGGGGACTTACCAAGGCGATCACACAGCATCCTTGTAGTCTCAGTGAAGTCATAAGGTATTTATTAACCTTGTAAAAACTGAATAGTTCAAAATATCATGTATTAACATGAAACTGATAAATGCTTGTAAGAAAGATATTAAAATCAAGTACTTCTCGAAATAGTATTAGCTTTAGTTGAATAATTAATTCTCTATCAGTACGCATACAAAACAATTATGTATACGTAACAAGAAAAGTTTAAGCAGTTGCCTGCCATAGCTTGATAGAGATCGAATTAATTGATCATGTGTTTAATTTGAGATAAACATCATACTTACCTTTATATCTATATAAATATCTATGTGATAAATTAAAAAGATGATAAATATATCACTTGGAAGTAATTTATGTATAACTGAACAACTAAGTTATACGTTGAAAGAATAATAACCAAAAATATCACTTTCCTTGACTGGGGTGAAAACGTACAATAGGCCTGCGAAATCTGTTTTATAAATCATAAATGATTAACAAAGATTAGAACTATATACTACTATGCTTAGGTAATAAAGTTATAATACTTAAGTCATGCTATGTCTGGATTAGGGGATGGATTCTACTTGTCAAGGGATAAGCTTTATGTTGTCAGGGTATAGTTCACAGTCATCAGGGGATAGCTTACAGTCATTTGGGAATAGTTGTTAGGGGATGATTTACTCATCAGGGGATATTTACTATCAGGGGATAAATTACCCATCAAGGAATAATTTACTCATCAGTGGGTAACTACCTTTCAGGGGATAATGACTTGTCAGTGGGTTAACTATCTGTCAAGGGATAATGACCAGTTAGGGGATAACTACCTATCAGTAGATGAGTTGTTCATCGCCAAACTCGTCGGTAGTCTATTTAACTATCGCCAAACTCACTTAGCGGTCGCCAAACTTATTTGGCCATCGCCAAACTTATTTGGCCATCACCAAACTCAGTTGGCCGTTAGGGGATGAGTCTCGACCATCAGGGGATGACTCTCGGCCATCAAGGGGTGACTCTCGACCATCAGGGGGTGACTCTCAGTCGTCAAGGGATGGGTGACTCTCGGTCATCAAGGGATGGGTTTCGGTCATCAGGGGGGTGACTCTTGGTCATCAGGGGATGGTTTTCGGAGGATATTTATCCTCTGATAGCTAAAATAACTCATCAGAGACTAATAGTTTATTCAACAGAGACTAACATGTTTTGCCCATCGGGGACTAACATGTTTTACTCATCGAAGACTAACATTTTAGTCATCAGAGACTAACAATAAGAAGAATATTTTTAAGAGTATAGAGATTATCCATGTGATTTATCTCTAATATAATTCAAGGTTTCATGCAGATTTCTATTTAAGTTAAATGACTAAATAATGAAAACAAATAACTTGATAAAAGCTCTTACTATTTACCTAGTAAGCTTCTAATACTGCAGAACAAGAGATAGGAATATTATCGTGGGTTTAAGGAGTCTGTGTGTTTGAGAGAGTGTTGTGAAGAAAATGAGTAACAGAGGTCTCCTTATATAGGTGCTTAGGAAATGAAAATATCTAAGATATTTCTTACCTAGATTAACATCGGACTTGAAATCTACTAAATTACTACAATAGGCTGACAATTATGGTTAGACGTAAGTATGATAAGTATGAGTTACTAATAGGTGTCAAACGGTGGTACAAGCTACTAATGACTCAACTCTTGCAATGCTTACTCATTGAAGAGAATTTCAACACTTGTAATGCTTACTCTTCACGGGATAACTGCTCAGTTATCCTTCCCGTAATAGTACTGTCACATAAATTAATTTCGGTAATATCTTTCACCAAAAATTAATTTAATAGTAGTAGTAATTCGTATTACTACATAAATTAATTACCCTTTTTTCAGATAATATCTCATACCAAAAATTTATTTTGGTATTTATAGAGGAATAATTGCTCATACTTGTAGATAAATGTTGACTAAATTTATTTATTAATAGTTATAAGGTTGTAATAATAATTACTCAAATCTGGGGTATTACAGAACCCGTCAGGGGAACCTGCTCTTGCCAAAGCACTCAAAACCCCTTTTAAGAAGGAACAAGACTGTGCATCAGTGGATACACAGTCATCATGGGATAAGAGTGCATCAGGCAGTCGAAGCCCTTCAAATGATAAAGGCTTGTCAAAGGATAAGAAAAAGAATAAGAATAGCAAACTTCGAGTGAACAAAGCCAGTAACTTCACCCCTATTCAGAAAGCCCCTAGAAAAGTGTGATGGAACTGTGACAACAATAATCATATTTCTTTTCAATGCAAAGAAAAACAACAAATTTTGACTGACACAATATTATATGCTGATGATTTACCAACTGCTTATGCATGCACCCTTAAGTGTAAAGTTAAGAAATCTGTTGATAGATCTAAGGTTTATAATGTAGCTCCTAAAAAGGAGAAAATGTGTATTCTTCCTAAACTAAAAGTCATTAGTGATGAAAAAGTTGTTTTACCATTAATTGTGACTAAACCAAAAGTTGTTTCTAGACAGTGGCTGCTCAAGTCACATGACAGGAAATGAAGCCCTGCTCACTTAGTTCAATAAGAAGGTTGGTCCAATGATTACTTTTGGTGACAATAGCAAAGGACTAACTCTTGGTTATGGCAAAGTAGCAAATGGGGATGTCTCATTTGAAGATGTAGCACTAGTTGATGGGCTAAAGCACAATCCATTAAGCATAAGACAACTATGTGACAAGGGATTCATCATTTCTTTCAAAGGGGATCAATGCTTAATCTCAAATGAAAGTGATAGGAAGCTGGTCTTATCAGAGATTAGGAAAGGAGATCTATACATTGCTGATTTTAAGTTAGTGAATGGAGAGTCATGTTTCTATAGCAAAGAAACCCCTGATGAGAGCAAACTGTGGCACAAGAAGCTCTCTCACTTGAACTACAAATCTATCAATGATTTGGTGAAGAGAAAGTTGGTAACTGGACTACCTCAAGTGGAATTCATTCAAGAAGGATTATGTTCAACATGTCAACAAGGGAAACAAAGGAAATCATCCTTTGTCAGCAAGGAAGCCACAATGATCAAGGATCCAATTCAATTGTTTCATATGGTTCTCTTTGGTCCTGTCAACATAATGTCAGTGTCAAAGAAGAGATTTGCATTGGTCATTGTAAATGACTATACCAGGTATACTTGGTGTGATGTCCCCCAATTTCCCAGCCATAGACCAGCGTTATCAGTTTAATAATAACTGTTCAGACTTAGGCCTTTCGGTGGAAAATTGGGTTGCCAAAGGTGGAATACAAAGAGCTATCACACAAAAACCTTTTTTCTTTATAATGATAATTAAAATTGGAGTATACGCAATAATTATTACAAACGTTATTTCGAAAGTTCTTAGCAGCGGAATAACATATCTTTTTCTTGAAAGAAAACAAGATCAAACCAACTGAAAATCCTATTTATGAGCCCCGGATTGCCAGATCTACTGGTACTGACACGACCTTTCTTTACCCTTGGAACTATCTCCTTTCTCGGGTTTAGCTGAAAGAGAATCAAGCAAGTATGAGCAACAAAAGCCCAACAAGTATTGTAATATAGGATAACTACAATAAATCTGGATATGAAACCAGTTTAAAAATATTGTTTACAAAATAATATGAAAATATTACGATCTCAATTGTTGGTTCAGATAAGGAGAATCCATCTCTTCCGATAGGAAAAATGTTGGCAATATCATGCCTCTGAAATGAAGAAATAAGGAATATCCACATAAGCTCTCAGATGTCTTTCAGTACTATGACTTACTTGAACATCTCTCTCATGACGTCTTTTCAATACTATGACTTACTTGATCGTCAATTATGTTCGGCACAAGGGCCTACTAAGAATATCTCTTACCACACGACAATAGCGGGCCAATGCTATTTCAATATGGTCTGCTATGTACACACATATGACATTTAATAGATTTAATTACATCTACATTCTCATGGGCCCGGTAGAATAGAGTATCCTATTCTCATTTTCGGGTTGATTCCCTTCTAGAGATAGTAGATAGATCTCGACACCTCAGTGAAATTTACCAAGGTGATTATATAGCATCCTTGCAATCTTAGTGAGGGTCGTGACACCTCAGGGGACTGTCCAAGGCGATCACACAACACCCTTGTAGTCTCAGTGAAGGTCACAAAGTATTTATTAACCTTATAAGCTGAATTGAATAGCTCAAGATGTCATGTATTGACATAAAACAGATAAATGCTTGTAAGCAAGATATTAAAAACAAGCATTTCTCAAAATGGTATTAGCTTTAATTGAACAAATAATTCTCTATTAGTACGCATATGAAACAATTATGTATATGTAAGAAGAAAGGTTTAAGCACTTGTCTGTCACAAATCGAATTAAGTGATCATGTGTTTAGTTTGAAATAAACATCATAATTATGTTTATAAATAATTGTTCGATATATTGAATAGATGATAAATATATCACTTGGAAATAATTTTATGTATAACCGAACAACTAAGTTATACATTGAAAGAATAATAACAAATACATTACTTGCCTTGATCGGGCTGATAACGTATGATAGGTCTACGAAATTTGTTTTATGAGTCATAAATGATTAACAGGAATTAGAACTACTATAGCATGTTTAGGTAATAAAGCTATAATATTTAAGTCACGCTAAGTCAGCGTCAGGGGATGAATTCTACTTGTCAGGGGATTAACTTTCTATCATTAGGGTATAGCTCATAGCCATCAGGGGATAGCGTTCAGTCGACAGGGGATAGCTTACGGCCATAAGGGGATAGCTGTCAGGGAATGAATTACTCGTACCATCAGGGGGTATTTACCGTCAGGGGATAAACTACCCGTCAGGGGATATCTACCTTTCAGTGAGTATTACTTGTTGGGGGATGATTTGGTCATTGCCAAACTCGTCGGTATTAAACTTGACTGTCGCCAAACTCTCTTGGCTATCAGGAGATGATTTCTTCATCGCCAAACTTGTCGGTAATCTATTTGATTACCACCAAACTCACTTGGCTGTCGCCAAACTTGTCGCCTAACTTATTTGGCCATCGCCAAACTTAGTTGGTCATCAGGGGATGAGTCTCGGCCAACAGGGGATGAGTCTCGACCATCAGGGGATGAGTCTCGGCTATCAGGGGGTGACTATCGGTTATCAGGGGGTGACTCTCAGTCATCAAGGGATGACTCTCGATCATCAGGGGATTGGTTTCAGAGAATATTTATCCTCTGATAGCTAAAATAATTCATATGTGACTAATAGTTTATTTATTGGAGACTAACATGTTTTGCCCATAGGGGACTAACATTTTAGTCATCAGAAAGTAACAATATGAAGAATATTTTTAAGAGTATAGAGATTATCCATGTGGTTTATCTCTAATATAATTCAAGGTTTCATGCAGGTTTCTATTTAAACTAAACGGCTGAATAATGAAAATGAATAACTTGATAAAAGTTCTTAATATTTACTTGGTAAGCTTCCGATACTACAGAACAAGCGATAGGAATATTATTGTCGGTTTAAGGAGTTTATGTGTTTGAGAGAGTGTTGTGAAGAAAATGAGTAGCGGAGGTCTCCTTATATAGGCGCTTAGGAATTGAAAATATCTAAGATATTTCTCACGTCGGACCTGAAATCTACTAAATTACTACAGTAGGCTAACAATTACGATTACACGTAAGTATGATAAGTCTGAGTCACTAAATAGGTGTCAAATGGTGGTATAAACTACTAATGACTTAGCTCTTGCAATGCTTACTCATTGTAGAGAATTTCAACACCTATAATACTTACCCATTACGAAGTAATATCAAATAGCAACAATTCATATTACTACCACATAAGTTAGCTCCGGTGGTATCTCATACCAAAACTTAACAAAAGGAAAAGTAGTAATTGTTTACATAAATTAATTCAGATAAGACTAAAAATTATTTTTGTTAGTATTTAAGAAAAATAATAATTTCTTGTACACGCAATTAAATTTGACCAAAATTTATTTATTAGCAGTCTTAATGTTATAATAATAATTATCTAAATCTGGGGTATTACACTTGGGCCAAGTTCCAACATGCAAAAACAGAAGTTCCTCAACAAATTATTGACCATATAAAGAAAGTGGAAACTGAATCAGGGTCAATTGTTAGAATTCTGAGGACAGACAATGGAACTGAATTCAAGAATGCAGTTGTTCATGGATTTTGTGTGGAGGAAGGCATCAATCATACTTTTTATGCACCAAGAACTCCTCAATAGAATGGTGTAGTAGAAACAAAGAATAGAACCCTGATAGAAGCTACCAGAACAATGTTAGCAGATGCAAAAATTCCTACCTATTTTTGGGCTGAGACAATTTCCACTGCTTGCTTCACTCAAAATAGGTCTTTGATCAACAAGACTCACAATAAGACACCATATGAGCTAATGACAAGGAGGAAACCTAACCCTTTCTCTCTCTCTCTCTCTCTTATTTCTTCTTCTTCAACTACAATGACAGAGACCACTACCACTTCTCTGCCTACACAAGTAGTATTACCAATTTGTACACAACCACTCTCAATAGCCCAACCCTCAGTCTCCCAAAAGACTTAGGGTACTAAAAGAAAACCCTCTAGAGTAACCTCATCTATCGAGGGGGAACAAGGTGAGAGAGTGATTGGCTTGAAGAGAATGAAGAAGAAGAGGACAACCATGAGTGTCGACCCTAAACCAAACCAGACAGTATCCTCCCAAAAGGATACTAACCTTGATAAAGAATTAAACACATCACTAATTGTCTCCTCCCAAAAGGATTCAATTATTGAACAAAGTTCCCAACCAGGGACACAGTTAAGTGAGGCACATATACTGACCATAGCCCCTGATAAAACTGACATCAGGGTCTTTGAGAGCCACTTGCAGATACCCTACACGGTGAGTACACACATAATTTCTTGATGAATCACCTCCTCACTCTGTGAGCCAACACTCCCTTCTACATCTCTTCCCTCTTTTTCTTCACCTCAAATTTCTTTAGATGTCATGACACAAACACTAAGTGTTATGACATCAGATGCTCCAATTTCTCACTTCATGGAGGAGCCAATACTTAGTGACACAGTGATTGACAATCAAGAGTATCGAATGATTGATTCATTCTTAAATGATTCAATCACTGATGATCATACAGGGGACATAAATAAACCCGTACATACTAATGCATTAAGTCTTTATACTCCCACTACTGTATATACTTCTTCAATAAATACCTATACTTCTCCTATTGTACATACATGTATCTCTTCCACTTCTGCTCAAATCACTTCTGTGGACACAATAGTTGCAGATACATTACTTACATTGTCTACAGTTGTTGATACCACAGCCTATCAGAGCCCAATTAGGACAATTTTGAGTGAGGCTGAGAAAATACTTAGTGAAGAAAAGCAAGGTCAATCCAATGAGAAGACCTTGGCAAAAGGAGACCAAGAGAGTACTACCTTAGATGTCAATGAAAAAGGAGAGGAACAGAGTGATGCCTTAGAAGGCATAGAAAAAGTAGAGGTTGAGGGAGATAAGAATGAGATTCTTGTAAATAAAGAAAATAGAGAAAATATAGATTTTGAAAAAACTTCTAGTTCTTCTAAGAGTGATAAAGATGACACTCCTATGGATGATTTACCTCAATTAATGGGAGTTGATTTATACTTTCAAAAGAATCAAATGACAGATACTGTATAGTTATTGAAGCAGGAGCTCTCATAAACCACAAATCCTATTCTTATCAAAGTGCTCAAGTCTCAAATAATGATAGGGCAATCTATAGATGTTGAATCTTAGAAACTACATACACACTTTACAAGCAAAATCAACAGTGTACAACAAGTTGTCGACTTCTTTGCCATAAGTTATACTATGCTTCAGAAGAAGAAGCTGGCTGACAATGTTGACCAACAACTTTCTTTCTTCTCCACCAGACTCGCAAGCATGGAAACTCTACAACTTTCTATGGTTGACACTCTCTAACAAGTTCTTCGAGTCACATCCCAACTCTCAACCTCCACTGATGATGATGCCAAAAAGGGGGAGAAATCTTCAAAGTCATTATCAGGGGTTGTTGCTGAGATATCCTCAAGTCAACCAACAAGGGATGTGACTGTTGTTCCTACTCCAAAACCAAGGACAAGGGCAAGGGTATCTTGATTAAAGAACCCAAAAAGAAGACTCATACTTAATCAGGACCCAAGCTACTTGGAGATGCAATGAAGACAACTCACTTTCCAACACCAATTGAAGCACTAATAGATGGGGAGGTGGAGCTTGTTTTTCCTCAAAATAAGAAACTGGTGGAAGCTGATGCACTCTATGCACAACAACTTCAACAGGACGAGGAGAAGGCTGCGGAGGAGGAACAGCAAGAAGAAGAGAGGAAGAAGAAGAGTGTCAGGCCAAGATCTTTTAGGAAAACTCAGCCGAAGAAATCTCAATCCCCTAAAGGTGCATCAGGGGATAAAGACAAGGAAAATCCAACATCCACTGATGCCACCAAACCCGAGTCATCTAAAGCCAAAGCTCAAGCACATTCTCCTACAACAAGTGGACCACCCACATTAGCTAAATTTTTAAGAGATGAAAGGTGCAAGAGCCTGACATATATGTTTTCAATAAAAAACATAAATGTCAGGACAAACA
The DNA here is from genome assembly GCA_014636745.2 of Centella asiatica. Lineage (NCBI taxonomy): Eukaryota > Viridiplantae > Streptophyta > Magnoliopsida > Apiales > Apiaceae > Centella > Centella asiatica. The sequence goes on from CM025783.1 coordinate 47,812,057, forward strand.
ACAAAAGGAAAATGCTAATCATTGTACAAATGGGTAATGGGTCTGAGTTCACAGTCACTATAGACTGGTTTAGGAGAATGGATGCTGAGCAACTTGGGCTAGCTTTGAAGATGGTGCCAAACTCAATGGTACTAAATAGAGACTTGAGGGGGATGATTGAGAAGCTGAGGAAAGCCGTCAACGACGATAGGAACTTGCCCACAGCCTTGGAGAGACCACTAAAGCTATACTACAAAATAGCTAGTGGGTAAGAAAAGAACATAAGGACAAATGATGTTGATGGGATTGACCTAGAGGAATCAATGCATGTTCTAGCCAAATTGCTTACCACAAAATTGAACATATCATCAAGTTCAGAACCCTTCTTGTGTAGAAAGTTATGAAGGAAATTGAGGAAAACAGAGCTGATGATGGGACCACAGCAGTAGTGAGGAATATTCCATCAAGGATTCAAAGAATATCCAAAATGATCACAAACCCCATGTGTGTGGAGTTCAAAAACACAAAAGGGGAGATTGTCACCTTTTACTGGTCACAATTTGCTACAGCCAACTTGCAAGTGATTGGATCTGTCTTTGAAGCTCTGAAATCCAACACAAATGTCAACATTGTCAACTTCAGAAGACTTCTTCAAAAGGAGCAGGAACAGCTAAAGGTAGGAAGGGAAGACAACAGACTTAGGATTCCAGATCAGAGAAGACAAGGCCTTGAAAGTGACACTCAACCAATTGAATCAAGTCATCCATTGCCTTTTGTTTATGCTCAACAAAAGAGGGATCCTGAAGTCTAAAGTGTAAATACCGTAATAGATTAGTGATACACTTGTACATAGTTATTCTTTGTAACTATACAAATACATTTATTTATTTAATGTCTATAGGTTTGAGTTTTAACATCATCATCAGTACATTAGCTGGAGTTATGATTATCAATTTGATAAACATAAATAGGGGGTGATTATTAGATATAAATTGTGATGATGATAATTATATAGTAAAGAAATAAATGTGCATCTGTAAGTACTCAAAGTAATCTACAAACCTTAGTATATGTGCACAAGTTTTTGCATCCATTGATGGACAAACCAGTCATTAGAGGATAGACTATTACACTGGGCAAGTCAATAGTGATAACTTAAATGGACTCGACAGTGTCAAGGAATGACTATTGTTACTTAAAAGAAGATGAGTATTCTGAATGACAGACATTCCAGGCAAAGCCAACAAAGTATGAGTGATCAAGAGAACAAGTATTTTTTAAAGGGCATCAGTGAAAAGAACCTATCAGGGGAAGCCTAAAATACTATGTCAGGGGATGACTTAGTCAGGGGAACAAGTCAGGGGAACTAGTCAGGGGATGACATCAAAGGATCAACCCGTCAGGGGAAGTCATCAATAAATGTCATCAGTGGATATTAGAAGGTCTTAACAATTGGTGGATAATGAAACACTGATCAAGTCTCCATCAGGGACTTGTCATCAGGATCCAGAAGCACTGATCAAGTCAACACCAGGGCTTGTCTTCAGTGGATCGTTATGACCTAGTCCACTCGTCATCAGGACTTACAAACAAATCATTGATATTTGGCATAGAAGCAAGGGGTATAATTGGGAAGATATTCCTTGAAGTTTGGTTGTCCAATAACAACTCTCAAGCATTGAATACATAAAGATAAGGGGATGAAAAATAAGCAACACCAGCCAAAAGCAATCTGACACATTACTCCGAAAGGATAATGATGTGACATACTGTGGCTATGTTGAAAAAGCAGCACGTCTAGCACGTGGATTCAACATTTGATCTACTACATATATAGAGAGAGTTGTTACACAAAAAAACTAAGAAACCACAACACTTACACATTAGAAGGAAGCTTTGTAATAGATCTTGAGAGAAATATTCAAAGAAAAATTAGTAGCTAGTGAGTGAGTAAAAAGGAGTTGTAATTTATTACAGATTTGTAGCTGTTAATCACTTTGTGATTAAACAGATTTCTAGAAAAATACCAAGTTATAATACAACTATTTTAACTTGAATGTTTATGTGTTCATTTTAATTTCAATAAAGTTTTTCTGATCATTGCAGCTATTCCAGCTGTGAGAACCCGAAAATCTCAATGGAATTTTGATTATGAGATTTATTTTATTTTCTGCATGAAGGTTTATTTCCTTATTGGTTATAAATAATGAAATTATACTTTCTTATAAAAAAAAATCCAATGGCAATGTGATGTCCAAAAGATTTTAAATGTATTTTAAAAGCTCAAGTTTTTAAAAGGGTATTGCATTCAAGATTTGTATTGTGAGAGGAAGTGTTCATGCGGGAAAAGGGGCTCCCCAAGTGTGAACAAGATTTGCTACAGTACCCGTTTTATTTTAAAAACCTAATGCGGGGAGACAGTAGCATTTAATGTACATCACCTCCATCTGTACCATAGAGTGGGCTATGATAAACGACCGATGAGTACTAGCAGCCGTTGCAACCAACCTTTTTCTCATCAGTCACTTCTTTTCTTTTCATAGCCAACGGCTTAGATTAAATAAAGCCGACGGCCCTTGTTGCTAATCAGGTGTTATATATATATATCACGTTGATACCACCCTTGCCCTACTTTCATAAACTTCCATACTGTGTGCCACCAAATCCCAACTTATCCTCTAAACAACTGTCCTTTTTGGAAGAACAACTAGAGCTTTTAACTCTTCTTGCCATCAAAGAGGTATGAGCATTTCATTAAAGTCTTGCTCTATTTCTTATACTTCTGTTCGGTCCTACGTACCACATTTAATACCTTGTTCATTTATTTCCAAAAGTATGACTTAATGCATGTTTTAATGCCGGAGTTAATGTCATTTATTTCAAAAGTTGTCTATGATGGGTGTAATATTGTTGACAACCACCTGGTAGACAGACCTTTAACTACCAAACATTCTTTTGTCAGTAATTGCAACTCCATGCTTGAGTATTCTTTAACCTGAGTTTGAACCCTAAACCGTGTCTAGGATGGCTTGCAGACCATAGGAAATTTTATGTATCACTGAGAGAATGATGAGTTTTGACCTAGGTATGGTTATGGTTGAGAACACCACCCATGGAGGAGTGAGGAAGACGACCCTGTATCTGAGACAGGCCTTAACCTAGTCTCTGACGGGTTTGAATTAGTCTCTGATGAGATGAGTTAGTCTCTGATGATGTTATCATTAGTCCCCGATGAGTTAAGATGACGTCATTAGTCTCTGATGAGATGAGTTAGTCTCCGATGAGAAGTTAGTCTCCGATGACGTCAGCTTTAGTCCCCGACAGGCTAAAGTTTAGTCCCTGATGACGTCATTAGTCTCTGATGAGAAGTTAGTCTCTGATGACGTCACTCTTAGTCTCCGACAGAATTAAGATGACGTCATCAGTCCCTGATAAGTTGTTAGTCCCTGGTGACGACATTTCTTAGTCTCTGGTGGACAGATATGTTAGTCTCTGATGACGTCAGCCTTAGTCTCCGAGAGGCTAAAGTTAGTCTATGATAACGTCATCAGTAGTCCCTGATGGGCAAGTATGTTAGTCCTTGACGGGCAAGTATGTTAGTCCTTGATGAGTTTTGTGGTGACTAAAACATACCCTGATGGTCGACGGCTATCCCCTGATGGCTGAGAGACATACCCTGATGATCGATGCTCATCCCCTGATGGCCGAGAGATCTTCCCCTGACGGGTAAAAGATACCTTGACGGTCGAGAAGTCATCCCCTGATGACTTTTCCCTGATGATAGAAGGAGACCCTGATGGTGGGGAAACCATCCCCTGACGGGCGAAATATCCCCTGACGAGTAGTTTGCCCATTGATGGTCAGTCAACCCCCGATGAATGATTATTCCCCGACGTAGCAGATTTCCCCCTGACGCGCAGTCTGCCTTTAAAACTATAAAACATGATTTTTCTTAAAAATTATTTATGATGTTTAATTATGTATTCACCCTAAACAGTTTTTGTAGCAGTTTTGGAAACCTTAAAAGTTTAAGGACATCACATATGCACTTTCTCTCATATTTTAACCTAAGTACTAAATTTATTTTGGGATATGTATATTTTACAGAATTTTCCCCTCTCAATTAAATTGAATTTGTTGTGAGCAAAGGACTGAGGCAAGTATATTCACACTCTTATGTTTAATTGCAAGTTGATGCAAACATATACATTCAATCTGATGTTTATTTCAGTTAACGCATTATCATTTGATTCGATATGCGTGCAAGGCTTGAATTATGTTTCAATTGTTTTCTTTTATGAAAGAGCATGCTATGCTTTAAATTCCGCTAGCATGATATGAATGATGATGCATGGATATAAATGAGCTTTGAATATCAGCTATGTTACAATGTTATATCTGTGCAAATGAATGAGAATGATGTCCCTTAATGGGTTATGCCACATGGTTGGCAAGAGTAAAGGAAAGGTGCTGATGTGTTATTCACCGGACCTAGAGGAATGCTAAGTGACTACGTAGTCCACACAAGAGGGATCCTGCAGTCCAATTTGGCCAGCTGTGTACTATATGGTTAGCAGATCCACGGGTTTAGCCCCCGATGGATATTTTGAGAAAGTTATGCTCAGGTGTATACTTGTCTTTCTTCAAGGAGGATTTCATGTTGTGTATCATCAGTGGATCCTCAATGATCTTTGAAGTTTTCCGAGGCCTTGGCATTGTTTCACCAAGCCTCACAAACAGATTTGAATTTCCTTCGATGTTCCAGATACATTCCTTTAAATTGTTTATATACTTCTTCAATGTGTATATACTTGCTGGGCGTAAATCGCTCACCCATGTTGAATTTTAATGTCTTGCAGGACAGAATGCTAAAGCTGAACCCTCTGATAAGGGGAAAGCAAAGATGATAAACTACTAAGTTATGTACTCTTTCGATAACACTGAGGAAGGAAGGGAGGAAGATATGAAGGGATGAAGGAAGAAATTAGAAGTAGTGTGGATTTTGGGTTGTATTTAAAGATGATGTATTAGCTTCCGCTGTAATTGTATTATTCTCGGGTTGTAATAACTTTCTAATACTGTCCTTATCCAGTATTTATGCAATGAATGGATGTATGATTATCTTTTCCTTCTTTTGATGAAGCCCTGATCCATTAAGGGACTTTGGGGTTGTCACACCAGCCATCATAGATTAAATTTTTAAGAGTAAAAAGTTTGTAGTGTTTGTATTCGACGCCCCCCCCCCCCCCCCCCCCCCACAAACACTTAAGCTTATTCAGTTCTAACACATATTAATTGAAAAAAAGTACAGTGAGTATATACTTGTCTTAGTCCTTAGCTAATTTAACTCAAAACACTTGTGAGCGAAAGGCTCTATAAAACATGTACATTGACATAACATGAGAAATTTATGCCTTGGATAAAGATATAAGAATGCGCATATGCGATGCTCTTATACATTAAAGTTTTAATTTGACATCTGAACTGTCAAGGTTTAACAATTAATTAATATCATCTTAAAATAATTAAAGAAAAAAAAAGTATTTTATACTCATAAAGATAGACTGCGCATCAGTGGATAATCATTGAAGCATAAAAGTGTTCATTAGAGACTAAGAATGACCATCGGGGGATAATTAGCCATCAGTGGATAATTTACCTGTCAAGGGGTGACTTATCATCAGTAGATAAATTATCCATCAGGGGATGACTCTCGGCCATCAGGTGATGTGCATGGCCATTAGGGGATGGTCATCCCGTCTGGGGATGACCCTCGACCATTAGGGGATGGTCCTCAGTCATCAGCGGATGAATTTGTTCATCACCAAACTCATCGGTAATCTATTTGACTATCGCCAAAGTCACTTGGTTGTCGCCAAACTCATAAGTCAGCGCCAAACTTATCGATGAATAATTTGTTTAGTGTTGTTAGGTTTTATAACAATTGATGATGATTGTAATTAGAATAATTATATATACAAATGTACAGAAAGTGCTAGTTTATAGCATTAGAGTTTTGTAGCTGATAGTTTACTCTCTGATTGATTTAATTTATTTTTAAGAAAGTAAGTTAAACTTTGTATTATAAGAGACTATCAGAATTGTATTAGGATTTCAACAAGTCAGAGACTATGTTTAGTCTATCGGAGAGTAAAGAAATTTTTTATCAGAGACTACAGCTTAAAGCATTAGAGACTAAGATCAAAGCATCAGAGACTAATCTTAAGTCATCAGAGACTAAGCATAAGGCATCGGAGACTAAAGCTTAAGCTGTCAGAGACTAAACATTTGATCAGAGACTAAAGTTGAAGCTGTCAGAGACTAAATTAAAAATTACTCTCCGGTACAAGAACTTCTAATTGGATTAGAAGTCATCTTTGATATGGAGATTTGAAGAGTTATTAAAGTCGAAGCTGGTTAGGAAACACGAAGAACGAGAACAACCAGAGAGAGAACCTATTAGTTTTGTACATAGAAATATACATTGAATAGAATTTGAAGCTGAATTATGATTTAGATTTGGAAGCTATAATTAAACTTACAGAATTGTATTAGAAGCTGTATGTTTGTAAAGATTTATAAATAGCGTACAGGATTTTGAAGCTGACATTCAGATTGTGATTGTTAGAATTTGTATTCAATTGTTCATCAATAAAAGCAATTATTTATAAATTTGTTCTTGTTTTTGTTCTTTAATTTTTGCAAGTAAATATACTTTGAAGAACAGAAATTCAAAAAGATTTTAAGAACTTGTATTCAACCCCCCCTTCTGCAAGTTCTAGGCTATTTCACTGGGACAACAAGCGTTAAACTCAATAAGTCAGCGCCAAACTCATCGGAAGCTAGTATTTTTTTCTCTTGGAGACTAAGAAAAATTTCTCATCAGAGACTATCAAAAATTTGTTCATCGAAGACTAACAACAGTTGCTTATTAGAGATTAACAAAATTTTGTTCATCTGAAACTAACAAAATTTGCTCCTCAGAGACTAATTTTCTACACTGTCGGAGACTAAGTTGTAAATCTCTCGAGGACTGATTTATACTGTCAGAGACTAGTTTCATGCTGATGGAGACTAAGTTAGAACTTATCTCAGATACAGTGGCGACTTCTTCATTCTTTAATGGGTGGTGTTATGAATAGATAACCATACATAGGTCTACTCTCATCATTTTTTCTACAGCGTGTATCATTTCTTGTTGTCTTCTTATTCTTATGGACACTGAAGACTACAAGAACTCTGGTTGTCAAAGACACAAACATGGTGTTTTAACTACTAATAAAAAGAAATATTTGGAAGTTAATAGTTTGCTACTAGGTGGTTGTCGATATTTCTTATTGTCGTCTTAAATAGCCTTTTTAGAATAAATGACAATAACTCATGATGTTAAAAGCATGCTTTAAATCATACTTTTGGAAGTGAATAAACAAGTATTTTTAAAAATATGGCATGAACATAAGGACATAATAGTACAAGAAAGAGCAGAACTTAAATATAGTGCTCTTACCTATTTGGCTTGGAAGAAGAAGTTAAAAGCTTGGGTTGCTCTTCTAGAAGGACAGTTGCTCTTGAAAGTGAACTTGGATTTTATATGGGTGGTTGGCTGTATAGAAAATTTATGGAAGTGGGGCTAGGGTTGTACTCCAAATGATATATTTATATCATTTGCCAAACAACAAGAGCAGTTGAATTATTTGAGAGTAGTTCTCAGTCGTTGGCTATATTGGGCAGTAACAAGTTTTAGAATGAAATGATTGGCTTGAAAGGCTGGTGTTAAGGCTACTAAAAGTCAGTCAGTCATCTATTATATCCCACAATTTAGTGTACTGTTGAAGTTGAATTACTAGTTGAGGGGTCACATGCAACTCAACCTTGATATAATATAACTACATTACTTGCCTCATTGTATTCCTTGGTTAAAAACAAAAGTCACTGTAGCTCAACTATGTATTGTTTGCCTTCCTCACGTGATAAATTACACTTATTTTTGTTAGTACTTGGATAAAATAATCATTTAAAGATTTGAGTTCAAAAATATATTAAAAACCTTTTGGACATCACATTGCCATAGAAACTTTCATTTAAGATATGAATTCATTATTCATACAGAATGTAAATTAAACCTTTATACATAATATGTATTAATCATCATTTGAATTTATTATCTATACAACAAAACCTATTTTTAATTTTCAGATTCTCACATCTTCCTCCATTAAAATAAGTTTCATCATTGAAACTTAACTAATGAAAAAGATGGGGGTACTTTTGCATCAACTTGTCTTCTAGTTCCCATGTTGCTTCTTTAATATTGTGATTCCTCCATAGAACTTTCACAGAGAGAATCTTTTTATTTCTTAGAAATTTCACTTGTTGATCCAGAATTTGTACTGGAATCTCTTCATAATGCAAATTTGGTTGAGGTTCAATAGACTGATAATCACTAATGCCAATGTGGTCCCCTTTATAGGGTCAAAGTACTGACACATAAAAAACATCATGAATGTTCTCGAGGCTGGGGGTAGTGCCAGTTGGTAAGCCACTTCGCCAATACGGCGGAGTATTTCAAACGGTCCAATGTAGTGGGGGCTCAGTTTCCTTTTCTGTCTGAAACACATGACCCCTTTCCATGGCAAAATTTTTAGTAGAGCATGACCTCCGACTTCTAATGTTTGATCCTTCCAATGTTAGTCTGCATACTACTTCTGTCGGTCTTGTGCAGCTTTCATTCTCTATTGGATGACTTTGATTGCATCTTCAGTCTGCTAAATGATCTCGAGTCCCTCAAGTCTTCTTTCTCTGACTTCATTCCAATAAAATGATGTTTTGCACTTCCTACCATATAGAGCTTCAAACGGGGCGATCCCGATGCTTGCATGGAAACTGTTGTTGTAGGCGAATTCAATGAGCGGTAGGTGTTCATCCCAGTTACCACTAAAGTCTAATGAACACGCCGTTAACATATCTTCCAAAGTTTGAATTGTCCTTTCGGATTGTCCATCATTTTGTGGGTGAAAAGCAGTACTCATGTCCAATCATATCCCCAAATAGTCTTGAAAGCTGCGCCAAAATCTAGACGTGAAGCGCAGATCACAATCTGACACAATCGAGATCGACACTCCATGTCGGCTGAGAATCTCTTTCATATACATCTTGACTAGCTGATCCATCTTGTAGTTATCCTTGATGGGCAACAAGTGAGCAGATTTGGTTAGCCTATCCATTATTACCCATATCGCGTTAGCTCCTTTCAGCATTGCCGATAGTCCTACTACGAAGTCCATAGTAATGTACTCCCATTTTCATTCTAGGATATCCAAAGACTTTAATAGTCCACTCGGCTTTTGATGTTAAGCTTTGTCCCTCTGACAAGTGAGACACATACTGACCCATTCGACTATTTCTCTCTTTATATTTGGCCACCAAAAGTTCTGCTTCAAGTCTTGATACATTTTTGTCCCTTCTAGATGTACAGAAAATCTGGAATTGTGAGCCTCTTGTAGTCTTTTCAACTCTACCTTTGTCAGAATCCAGACTCTATCTTCAAATCTCATTAAACCATCGTTGTGGATTCGACATTTTCCATCTCCTCCTTTGATCAGCTTTTCTAGTTCTTCTACAAAGTACTCTTGAGCTACCTTGATTATGTCCAATAATTGTGGTCTTTCTCTAACTTCTTCCTCAATTTCCCATCTCTGCCTTGTTGTGATAATGTTTAGTTGTAATCTCTCCAAGTCCATCCTTACTTATTCCTTAACTGTCTTCACGTTAGATTTCTCCTGTCTGCTCAGTGCATCAGCTACTACGTTTGGCTTACTAGGGTGATAGTTGATTGAGCAGTCGTAGTCCATGATCAACTCTAACCATCGCCTTTGTCTCATGTTCAGCTCCTTTTGTGTGAAAATGTACTTCGGGTTTTTATTGTTGGTATAGACCTCACATTTCTCCCCGTATAAGTAATGTCTCCAAATCTTTAAGGCAAAGACTATAGCGGCTAATTCCATGTCATGAGCTGCGTATCATTTCTCGCAGTCCTTCAATCGTTGAGATGCATAGGTGATGACTTTATCGTTTTGCATCAGGACGACTCCTAGTCCATTCAGTGAAGCATCGCTATAAATGATGAAATTTCCTTTGTCATCCGGTAAGCTTAACACTGGTGCAGTAGTCAGCATCTTCTTTAGCTTTTGAAAGCTTTTTTCACATTCTGGAGTCCATGCATACTTCACCATCTTTCTTGTCAAATTCGTCAATGGAATTGCCAATTTTGAAAAGTCTTGTATGAATCTACGATAGTAGCCTATTAATCCCAAGAAGCTCTGTACATTGGTAGGAGTCCTCGATTACGGCCAATGGGTGATAGCTTCAATCTTCACAGGGTCTACGGACACACCATGCTCGTTGATCACGTGACCAAAAAATTTCACCTCTCTAAGCTAGAATTCGCACATTGAGAATTTGGTGTAGAGTGTTTCACGTCTCAGGGTCTCCAATGCCATTCTCAAATGCTCAGTATGTTCCTCTTCTGTCTTGGATTATATGAGAATGTCATCGATGAACACAATGATGAACTTATCCAATTGTGGCTTAAAAACTCGGTTTATCATGTATATGAAGGCAACTAGGGCATTAGTGAGTCTGAATGGCATTACCAGGAATTCATAATGGCAATATGGGGTCCTAAATGTGGACTTAGAGATGTCTTCAGCTTTGATCTTCAATTAGTGATATCCTGACCTCAAGTCGACCTTCGAAAAGTGTTTCGCATCCTTGAGTTGATCAAATAAGTTGTCGATCCTCGGTACTTGTTCAATTTTTTGTAATCAATGCATAACCTCATCGATCCATCTTTCTTTTTCATGAACTTTACAGGCACTCCCCACGGTGAGACGCTCTATCTGATGAATCCTCGATCTAATAATTCTTGCAATTCTACCATAAGTCCTTTCAATTCTGAAGGGGCCATTCTATATGGAGCCTTGGAAATCAGAGCAGTCCCTGGTACTAGCTCAATTCTGAAATTCACTTGTCTGTCTGAAGGTAATCCTGACAACTCTTCCAAAAACACATCTTTGAATTCCCTCACAATAGGAATATTTTCTAACCTCAGTGTTTCTTTTTCAGCATCATGCACATAAGCTAAGAATGCTTCGCATCCCTTATGTATCATTCTCTTAGCCTTTATCATGGTAAGGAAGTGAGATGGTTTGGTAGTCTTTCTTCCGTGAAATAACACTTTATTGTTTGAAAGTGTTCTTAAGGAAACCTTCTTCCTCTTACAGTCTATACTAGCCTAGTACTTATACAACCAATCTATGCCTAGTATCATGTCGAACTCTCCCAAAGGGAAGGGTATTAAATTCGCAGGTAGGTTATGCTTGCCTATCTTCACATTGCAGTCAGACAATACGATTTGAACAGTGTGCACCTCCTGATTGGCTACTATAACCTCTAGAGGTATTTTTAGGAAATTAGGAGTTATGTTTAGGTCCTTAAGCAAGCGTTCAGCTATAAAAGACTTGGTCGCACCAGAAACAAATAATGTGTGAACTTGAACTTAGTTGACCAAGAACGTACCTATCACTACGTCGTTGGACATCAGTGCATTTTGTATAGTCATGTTGTAGGTCCTAGCTTGGGGGTGGACTGGTACAATGTTAGCCCTAGACAGTGGCTGCTTTCCTCCGCCTTTCTTTTGCGGGTAGGTTGTGGAAATGTGGCCTTCCATGCCACATGTATAACATGTCTTCACAGTCACTAGAGTGCGACTGGTGCCTTGGGGTCTAGCTTGTTGTTGCTGCTGCAGCTGCTACTGGGGATGGTGTGAGTGCCCCAATAATCCCACACGAGACTCGGGCACCATTAGTAATAGGAAACAATCATCTCATCCATACAATATTAATGTACTAAAGTAATTAATAGTACATCCTTACAAATTTCAGAGTATAAATCTTGTAGCAGAAACTAAGCTATTACAACAGCTTTCATCATCATCCTTATATGAAGTTGTGACCCATAGGTCTTAACACTTCAATTGCGCTCTTATATCTTCTATCCTTTGCTTCTCCTCCCATAGTTAACTCATCATAACCGTATGCACGCATATCTTACCTTTACTTTAAACATCTGTAAAACATTTAACAACAACAAGGATGAGCGATTTACGCTCAGTAAGCATATAATCATGTATGGTGGGTTTGAAGCACAACAAGGGTTGAAACTATTTGTGAGGTATGACGGATTCAATGTCAAAACCTCTAGCACTTTAGAAATTTATCTTTGACTTTGAGGTTTCAAACTCCTCGATCCTCACTTAACTATCTTGCATGTCTTATTTAGCTTAAAGGAGGTTCTCGTAAACTATGTACGACATCCTTCCTCTTAAGACTAACATAAGCACTTGCTCAACTATCTTATTTAGCTTAAAGGAGGTTCTCGTAAACTACATACGACATCCTTCCTCTTAAGACTAACACAAGTACTTGCTCAACTGGAAACATTCTCATACATTAGCACAGGTATAAGATTAAAAAAAATAACTGACAAACAAAGGCTCAGTTATATCCATGCATTCTTATTCATAGCATGCTAGCGGAAATTAAAGCATAGCATTCCGATTTACAAAGAAATCCAAACATAAAAGTCATAACCTTGTACGCATGTTGAAATAATTGATCATGCACTTAACTAAAATTAGCATAAGAGTTAGAATATACTTGCCTTTATCCTTAACTTAGATAACTTAATTCACTTGCTGGGTGAAATACTTCTGTAAAACATATATATGTTTACTTAACATGAGAATCTATGCTTGAATATAAATGTAAGTATGTACATATGTGATGTTTGTGATGTCCGTGCATTTTTTATCTATAGATGTCTTAATTTAATCATTTGTTGTGTTGGAAATTGAGACTTTTAATTCAAACAAGCCTGAGGGATCTTTCAGACTATTAATTATTCATCAGAGGAAAAATTTTTAGTCATCAGGGGATGATCTTTGACCATCAGGATATGACTTATCCATCAGGGAATAATCCACCTGTCAAGGGATAGTCATCAGAGGATGACTTACCCATCAGGGGATAACTTACCCATCAGGGGATAACTTACCCATCAGGGGATGACTTACCCATCAGGGGATAACTTACCCATCAGGGGATAACTTACCCATCAGGGGATAACTTACCCATCAAGGGATAACTTACCCATCAGGGGATAACTTACCCATCAGGGGATAACTTACCCATCAGGGGATAACTTACCCATTAGGGGATAACCTTTAGGGAATGACTCTTGGTCATTAGGGGATGACTCTTGGCCATCAGGGGGTGAATTTTGGCCATCCGGGGATGACTCTCTTCATCGCCAAACTTGTCGGTAATCTGTTTGACTACCGCCAAACTCATCGGTGGATAATTGTTTAGCGCCAAACTCATCGGAGACTAATATTTTTGTGTCTTGGAGACTAAGAAATGTTACCTATCGGAGACTAACAAAAATTGCTCCTCGAAGACTAGCAAAAATTGCTCCTCGGAGACTAATTTTTTTTATGCTATGAGAGACAAACTTTATACTGTCGGATATTAACTTATAATCTCCCGGTTAAAGTAATAGCTATTTGAAGGGTGTAAAGAAAGTCTTTTACAATATGATATGAATGATTAAGGAAAAAAATCAAAATGGAACAGAGCATATGATTGGTATAAAGCTCTTACCTTTTTAAGATTTAAAGAAGGAATTGGGTTTTCTTGCCCTGCTCTTGAAAAGTACAACTGTTCTTGAAAAGAAAGAATGAAATTTATGTGGATGTCAAGTAGAGATAATTTTTGGAAGTGAGGCTAGAATGACACCTCGGGTGATGTATTTATAGTACTCGTAAATTAATTAAAGAAGTTGGATCATTTTGAAGAATAATTCTTAGCCATTGTCTAGAACACCGACTGTCAAAATATTATTTAATCACTTATAATAGCCGACATATTATTAAGCAGCTGCTGACACACATGCAGTTCCATCTTTATCACTTGTTGACACACAAGCAACTTACTATTCAAACATAATACATGTAATCCTCACAACAGTCCCCTTCTTTAAGTAAGCTTAATAATATCTTTGTTCATTAAATCAACCTCTGTTCATGTTTGATTAAATTAATCTCATATAAGGTTTGAGATTAATATTTTCAAATCCCTTTGATAGTTTTTATAAAGGAATTGAGATCATTAAATTTTGGACATCATAAAACTCATGCATTTAAAATTCATATCTCATAGGAATTAATCCTATTTACATTTTATTTCTATTTAAAATTATGGGTCCTCACAGATGGTATTGTAGTTGGGCAGTGGCGGGTGTCTGATTTGGGCAGTTTGGTGAGATATGCCCAGGCTGGTGGCATTTGTAGCACATGTTCAATGCCTTCAAACATGGGGACTTCCCTTGATTCTTTCCACAGTTGGCACAAATAGTGCCTTTCTTCTTGTTGTCCCCTCCATTGTTGTTGAAATTTCCTTTTGTTGTCGTTTTGGGCATTCCCCTTTTCTTGTTTTACCACTACCAAATTGGCCTATGGTCTTCCATTTCCTCCACCATTTCCTCTATTGTTCTGGAGGTGGTTGTTGTTTGCTTTCTTCTTTCGTCCTTCTGGTTCTTCGGTTGAATTGTCGAAGCATTTTGCCGCTTCTTTCTGCCACCTTTATCCTCTGAACGACTTCTTCATACGTGCCCAGACATAGAACAACAATTTTTTCGTGGAGCCATGGGTTCAAGCCGTATTCGAACCTTATTTCTTTTCTCCTTTTGGTATCCACCAGATATGGAGCGTACCTCTAGAGCTCATTGAACTTCTTCTCATATTCTTCTACCATCATGTTCCCATGTTTCAACTCTAGGAACTGATTTTCAAGGTCATCAGCAGCACTGATCGGAAAGTATTGGCTGTTGAAGATCTCCTTGAATTCTTCCCGTGTGAAGCCTTGATCCGTTGCTTCCCTTCCTCTTGCCGCTAGCTTCTTGGCCAGTTCTAGCTGTTCAGTGGCTTCCCACTAGTAATTTTTTTCTCCTTTGAGTAGCTAGGTGGCGTACTCAGTTTTGAGGTCTTCACTCACCCTAGAAATTCGGAAGGCCTTCTCAACCTCTTTGACCCATGTTTGAGCAACAGTGGGGCCTCCTTCATCATTGAAAGTAGGCGGGAAACTATTCGTGAAGTCCTTAAATATAGCTCATCAGGGTTTAGCCCATCAAAGACTAACTCGTTAGGGGATAAAATTTACACTGTCGGAGATTAGCTCGTCAGGTGCACTATCAGAGACTAGAAGGTTGCCCCATCAGAGACTATTGCTTGGGATTACACGAGAACCCCTCACTGCATCAAAAACAAGGTGATTATCAGGAATTAAAGATGACATATGAGATGACACGTGACTGACTCCAGTAATCCATTAACTCAGTTAAAGCTAAGAAATAATAAATAAAGAGGATGGCCCACTAGTAAAAGTTCAGTCGCAATATGAGTCACATAATAGGTTTAACGTGCAAGGAAGTCCATCTAAGAAAGGGAAGCCATGTGAAGACCCAGATTTGTAAATAAATTTCGTTATGAAATTTAATTATTTTAGCTTATTTTCTTCATGAAAATTATTTTCTTATAAGTTGTGAATATTGAAATTATATATATATTTTTTTTATGAAAAATTTATCTGCAATGTGATGTCCAAAAGATTTTTTTTTAATTTTGTAAAGCTCATGAGGTTATGAGTTGTTCTACCCTTAAAAGAGTGTTTCGCGGGTAGCTACAGTACCCATCTTCTTTTTAAAATACTTCACTGCTGGGGGGGGGGGGGACAGCAGCATTAAATGCTCATCATCCCTATCATTACCCTAGAGTCAGCTATGAAAGATGACCGAAGGACACAGCAGCCGTTTCAACCACTCTTTCCTTCTTCAGTCATTTCCTTTCTTTTCATAGCCAACAACTGAGATCAAGTTGATCCTACGGTTCTTGTTGTTCAATCAAGTGATATATATACACATCACGCTGTTGTAACCTTGATTCTACCTTTCTAAACTTCCATCAAACTTAAATTTAATTTTCGAGACAGCAGTTCTTCTTGAAGGATAAACCGAAGCATTTATTTCCTTCCTACAATAAGGAGGTAAGAGCATCTCATTTAAGTCTTGCTATATTTCTTGCGTCTCTGCTCTACCTACCACCCTTAATACCATGTTCATTTATTTTCAAAAGTATGGCTTAATGCATATTCTAACGATCGTAGTAAATGTCATTTGTTTCCAGTTGTCTAAGATGGGTGTAGTGTTGTTGACAACCACCTGGTGGACAAACCTTTAATACCAAACATTCTGTTGATAGTAGTCGCAACCCCATGCTTGAGTATTCTTTAACCTGATTTTCTTTACCCTAAACCGTGTTTAGGATGGCATGCAGACCAAAAGAAATGTTATGTATCACTGAGAGAATGATGAGTTTTGACCTAAGTGTGGATTTGGTTGAGGGCACCACACATGGAGGAGTGAGGAAGACGACCCTGTATCTGAGACAGACTTTAACTTAGTCTCTGACGGGTTTGAAATAATCCCCGATGGGTTGATAATCCCCGATGAGTTATTAATCCCCGATGGGTTGATAATCCCCGATGGGTTGATAATCCCCGATGGGTTGATAATCCCCGATGGGTTGATAATCCCCGATGGGTTGATAATCCCCGATGAGTTATTAATCCCCGATGGGTTGCTAATCTCCAATGAATTAAAGCGTAGTAATTCCATGATGCACAGTTTGTTTTAAAACTATAAAATGCTATTTTCTTAAACTATTTTAAGATGTTTGAATTGATTTCTTAACCTCAATAGTTTTATATCAGATTGAGACGTTAAAAGTTAAGGACATCACATGTGCATTTTTCCCTCATATTTTAACCCAGATAATAAATTCATTTTGTGATATGTATATTCTTACAGAACTTTCCACTCACGAGTAAATTAAATTTGGTCGTAAGCAAAGGACTGAGGCAAGTATATTCACAATCTCATGCTTATTTCAGTTTAACGCATTATCATTTGTTCCGATATGCGTAGAAGGTTGGATTTATACTTTAATTGTTCTGATGCATGAGCATGCTATGCTTTTGATTCTGCTAGCATGATATGAATGATGATGCATGGATATAAATGAGCTTTGAATTTCAGCTATGTTTTCAATCTTATATCTGTGCAACGAGAATGTGAATGATGCCCCTTATGGGGG